>ML299994.1:0-111058 GCA_005239495.1 Nicotiana undulata | reverse complement strand
TAGAGATTTGAAAAAGAGAGAGGTTTGAAGGTGTTTGGGTGAAGGGGGGGGGGGGGGGGGGGAATTATTGCAGTGCTGAGTTACTATTGTTTTTACCGTGTTGTTGTTTTCGCTTTTGATTCGTACCCCCGTCCTTTCTTCTGTGTAATATTACGATGTTCTGTGTTATTTGTTGTATCTTCCTTTAGCTTTGTACTTGTTATGTTGATAATTATATAGTGTAGCCATTAGATAGGTGTCATGTCATGTCATCCCTATACATATGTCTGGTTAATTTAGTAGACTAGTGAGTGTCTTGACTAGACCTCGTCTATACTCCACCGGGGTTAGTCTTGATACTTACTGGGCACCGCTGTGGTGTGCTCATGCTACTTTTCTGCACATTTTGTGTGTGTAGATCCCAGGTTTTTGCATGGCGGTTGATCGTTAGCTAGTAGCACGATTGCTGTTATGGAGACTCAAGGTAAAACCGCTTCAGCGTTCGCGGTTTCGGAGTCACCTTCTTACAATTAGTATTCATACACTGTTGTATTTATTCCGAACAATGGTATTTAGAGATGTTAGTGTAGATTCCTTAAAGCTTATGACTTGTACTTACCGGGTTTTGGGATGATATGTAATGTATAGAGATTCTATCGA
The DNA here is from genome assembly GCA_005239495.1 of Nicotiana undulata. Lineage (NCBI taxonomy): Eukaryota > Viridiplantae > Streptophyta > Magnoliopsida > Solanales > Solanaceae > Nicotiana > Nicotiana undulata. The sequence continues at coordinate 110,419 of ML299994.1, read as the reverse complement.
GAAGCATTCCAAAGTTTCAATATTTTTATTTATGTTTACTAGATCTTAGGCTTACCTAGTCCTTAAGACTAGGTGCCGTCATGATATGCAACAGAGGGAAAATTGGGTTGTGACATGTTGGTATCAGAGCTCTAGGTTCATAGGTGCTACGAGTCATAAGCGAGTTTAGTAGAGTCTTGCGGATTGGTACTGAGACGTCTGTACTTATCTTCGAGAGGCTACAGAACTATTAGGATAACTTCACTTCCTTCATTCCTATCGTGCGAGTTCATTGATCTTGAAGTTTGAAATTTTCGTTCCATTCTCTCGTCGATGGTGAGGACACGAGTTGCGGTTCCCGATTGATGTTACCCCCAAGCAAATGTCGCAAGGGTCAGAGACAGAGGTCGATGAGGAGCACGTGTCACAGTTAATATGCCTATCAGAGCAGCCGTTAAGGAGCCGCCAGTAATTCCAATTGGGGGACAGGTACTGGAGGTGCCGATTGCTACCCCGGACGTTAGGAGATCTGGGCGCAGTTTTTGAGTATAATTGGTACATTGACTCAGGCGGGATTGATTCTGGTTCACCAGCTACTTCACGGGTCAAGGGAGGAGTTCAGACTCCCACCGTCTACACTCCAGATCAGCGAGATCATGTTGGTCAGGATCTAGTTGTCATGGAAGCACAACATATGGTTTCAGTTCAGCCCATGATTAGGGCAGCAACATCGGAGGAAGAATACCTTGGACTTGAGAGGTACGGGAAGAACCACCCTCCTATCTTTCAGTGGATTGGCGACAGATGATGCCCAGGGTTTCCTGGAGAAGTGTCACTACATTTTTCGTACTTCGGGTATTGTGGAGACGAGCGGGGTTATTTTTGTCACATCTCAGCTCAAAGGAGCGGTTTGTCAGTGGTAAAGGGCATATGAGTTGGGGTAGCCTGGCCGAGTCAGCTTCACTTGCATGGATTCAGGTTTCAGAGATGCTTTTGGGGGAGTTTGTACTCCAGTTCCTCCGAGATGCATGGCGCGCGGAGTTTGAGTAGTTGTGTCAGGGCACTATGTCAGTGTTGGATCATTATGTCAGATTCAGTGAGTTGTCCAGATATGCACCTCACTTGGTTTCTTCATTTAGGAGGCGAGTTCGTAGATTCATTAAGGGACCCATACATGATATTCGGTTCAACAGGACTCGAGAGCTAGAGTCGGATACCTCGTTTCAGCAGGTAGTAGGGATCGCTCGCCGGTTAGAGAGCATGTGGGACCGGGAGCGGGAGTACATACGAGATCAGGAGAGAGAGTTCAAGGAGGCGAGGAGGCCTCGAAGGCCGGAGAAATCTACTGGTCCTTATTGTGGAGGCAGGTGCGACACAATAGAGGTTTTGTGTGTCAACCAGTTCAGTTTGCATTACCATCTTCGCATGGGGTTTCAGGTACTCATGGGTCTCAGGGGACTCGTATGGTATGGTTTCCACAGCCACGTCAGCATAAAGGTTGTTTTGAGCGTGGAGATGTTAGCCACATGGTGAGAAATTGTTTCAGGATTCAGGCCGGTGTGTTATAGCAGGGAATTCAGGTGAGTAGAGGGCGCCCAAAAGGGTGATGCCCGACACGTTGATGTGTTTTATATAGTAAACTAGAGGCCGTTGTGCCAGATATTATCACCCATGTATGTTTTGATGTGTTAAAGAGGGGCACCATTTATATTTCACTATAGTTCTGCTGGTCGGGACGAGTTTCCCTTATTTGTTGCTTTATTTATGAGTGAGTTTCGTGCTTTGCACTCTATTTTCGTGTTTGCTCCGTTTGGGAAACTCTCTGAGTAGTAGCCCGTGTCCATCGTTGATAGTGGTGAGACTAGTAGTGATTCCTTGTTGTGTATTATGGTAAGCTTTATGTGATTTTTCCTAAGTGTTTTGGTTATGGGCTGTGATTTGATACTTGAGTTTAGTGAGCGTTATGATTTTATTAGCCGAGATGAGTTAGTGGGAGATTTCAATTGGTATAATATATTTTCGGTATGTGATTTATAGTTGAGGACAAGGCCCTCGTGATATTTGTGATTCGATATGTTTGGACCGGGCTGAGTACCGCGGTGAAACTTTTATCTGGATGGGATCCTTGCGATTTGTTCATATGCTTTGCTTCTTGATTTTTATATTGCCTTTATAAGTCAGTACTGATAGAGAGTTGTGCCTATGGACTTACTTAATAGTCCTTTATATGTTTCTCTTTTCATATTCAGTCATTTCGTTATGCGCTTATTTGGTTTTAGCTTGCGGGATGTGTGCCTGGTGGTGTTAGATGTGGCTTGGTGATTCGGGTGTCTAATAATGAGGTCTTCGTGTTTATTGCATCATTATCGGTATCATGAGGCTTGGAAACAGAGTTCTTCCAGATATGGGGCTAATCGCCAGTGCTGGATTGATTTTAGACAGTTATTGTGATCCAAAGTGTTATTTTGAGCCTATTTGTGATGTGCTATATTGTATGGTTGTACCTTGTGGGTGTAGTCATGAATTGATGCAGCGGGTTGAGGCTGATGCCGGATATGGATTTAGAATCGGGTCTTTTGGAAATGAGTAGAAGGTGAGAAATTGAGGTAGGAGGCTTATCGGTGGTGATAGAAAGGCTATATTGCAGTAGTGATTGTGTCATCGGGTTTAGGTAGGTTGGGGTGACATGGGATCACCCGCGAGTGTCTGTTGGAAGTGAGAAATCAGTGATTGGATGAGTTCGAGGTGAATCTTGGCACGTTCGAGGACGAACGTTTCTTTTAAGAGGGGGAGAATATAACGACCCGACCGGTCGTTTTGAGAATTTAAGCTCCGTTCGGTGGCATAGGGTCTTGAATAGCTTCACATTGTGTGTATCGACCTGCGTGCGTGGTTGTATTCAATTACCGGATAATCCGGAGTCGAATTCGGAGGAAAATTTCAAATTCTGAAGCTTAAGTGATGGAAGTTGATCGGAGGTTTGACTTTTGTGTAAATGACCTCGGAATGAGTTTTGGTTAATGTCAACAACTTCGTATGGTGATTTTGGACTTAGGCGCGCGTCCGAAATTGGTTTTGGAGGTCCGTAGGGTAATTTGAGGTAATTTGGCGAAAGTTAGAATTTTGGCCGATAAGTGAAATTTTGATATTAGGCTCGGAGTGGAATTTTGGGAATGGATGTAGGTCCGTTGTGTTATTGTGACTTGTCTGCAAAATTTGGCGTCATTCTGGGTTGAATTGATAGGTTCCGGCTTGATATTTGAAGATTTGAAAATTTCATAAGTTTGAAGTTTGGTTTGATTCGTCGTTTTGGTGTTGTTTTATGTGTTTTGAAACCTTGATCGAGTCCGTGTTAGGTTATATGACTTGTTTGAGTGGTTAGACGGGGTCCCGGGGGCCTCGGGTGTTATTCGGATAGGCTTCGAGTCATTTTTCTCCTATTTTTCACTGTTGTTATCTATCAGCTAATTTCCTTCTCCGCGTTCGCGTCCTCTCGAATGCGTTCGCGATGAGTTATGGTGGAGGTGCTTCGCGTTCGCATCATAGCCCTCGCGTTCGCGAAGGGTCTTTTCTGGGCAGCCCAATTTCCCCTTCTTCGCGTTCGCATACCCCCTCCTGCGTTCGCATAAGCCCTGCTTTCTTGTTCTTCGCGTTCGCACTCATCATTTCGTGTTTGCGAAGGGGTTTATTTTCTGGGCAGCCTTAACTCCTTCTACGCGTTTGCATCTTTTCCTACGCGTTCGCGTAGGTCCCTGTTTCCCTTCTACGCGCTCTCTTACGCAGTGCCGCGTTTGCATAGTTCAACTGGGCAGCTTCAACTTCCCTTCTTCGCGAACGCATCCCCTTCTCCGCATTCGCGATGAACAAAGTTCCTGGACAGAATATAAGTTTTCAAAACCGAGGGTTTCACCATTTTTATCATATTTTAACTTCTAGAGTTCGGTTTTTGGCGATTCTTTAAGCGTTTTTTACACAAATCGAATGGGTAAGTGTTCTTCAACTAGAATTAAATATATTCCATGAATTAGTCCTTTTTTTATCATATAAATTTTGTTTTTAGCTAGAAAAATTGTGGGGTTTGAAAGAAAATTCCTAAATTGAAAAATCATGATTTGAGGGACCAAATGATCTCGGAATTTGATAAAATTTGTATGGCTGAACTCGTATCGGAATGGGTGTTCGGATTTTGTAAAATTTGTCGGCTTCCGAGTTGCGGGCCCGGGGGTCGACTTTTGGGTCGATTTTTATAATTTTGTAAAGATTAAAACTTTATTATTCGGAATAGTTCCTTATACGTTTTATGTGTATTTTGAAGTTGCTTTAGTTGATTTTGAGCCATCCAGAGGTCTTTTCGCCCGAGAAGTCATTTTAGAGTAACGGGTTGTCGCCGTCGAGGTAAGTATCTTGCCTAACCTTGTGTGGGGGAACTACTCCTTAGTAATTGAGTCTTCTATGTTGATTGTAGCCTGTGTATGTGAGGTGACAAGTGCGTACTCGAACTTATTTGTATGAATTTGGCCTGATAGGGTTCTTAGGTCCTTATGTTCTCTGTGTATGAATTTGTAATTGTTATGACTAAGTTTCTAGTTGTTAGTTTCATCTCTTCCTACTTAACTTAGATCTTTCTTGCTTTTAGTCTCCCTTTGTTGTTTACTTGAGCTTAATTGACTTAACTGAATATTTTACTTCTTCTACCATCATGCCATATTTTCTTAATAAACTGCCTAATTGACTAGAATTAGTATTATCTAGCCCTATAATTGTTTAGCCGTAATTGGAATATATGTTCGTTGGTGTCAAGCATGCCCGTGAGTCGTATACTGTGATTTATATGATTTTTCCTTAAGTGTTACTTAGGCTTAGTTTGATAACCTTCCATGTTGATGGTATCTCCTTGGTGTGGCCTATTGCTGAGCATTGTGCAAGCTGAGTTTCATTCCGTAAAGCTAATTGTTTAGGCAAGATTGGTTATAGTTGTTTCCCTTGCCGGGATGATATTGGTTCTATTGTTGATTCCCTTGCCGGGATAGTATGGTTTCTATTATTGTTCATGTTGTTGATGATATTGTTCCCATTGTTGATTCCCTTGCCGGGACAGTATGGTTTCTACTATTGTTCATATTGTTGACGATGTAGCTTCCATTGTTGAATCCCTTGCCGGGACAATATGATTTCTATGATTGTCTATGATGTGGATTCCCTTGCCTGAATGCTATCATTTCATATGTTTGTGTGAGAAAGAGTGTAAAGCACGAAGGTGATGTCGTGCCATTTCATATTCATTATCATGTGAGGAAAGAGTGTAAAGCACGAAGTGTGATGCCGTGCCATTGTTTATATCCATTATCATGTGAGGAAAGAGTGTAAAGCACAAAGGGTGATGTCGTGCCATTGTTTATATTCATTATCATGTAAGGAAAGAGTGATATTATTGTGGTACTTACATATTTGGTGTGACTTGTTGTTATTGTCCTGTACTTGACCTTTATCTCATTGTTGTTGCCCTGTCCATGTCTTTTACTTGTTTAATTTGCTTAATTTACGTGCTATATCGGTCGATTCTATGGGGAGGACGAGAGTAAAAGCATGAAGGGTGATGTCGTGCACTTATTCTTTTGAAAACTACGTCTGGAAGACAATTATTGGAATGTAAAGTTTAAAGACATTTACCTTGAAGGAAACTACGTTTGCGAGGTGATTCTTTTTCCAAAGGTATGTTTGCATAGAATTTATTTGAGAGAAGATATGTCCGAAAAACATTTACTAGAAAGGTATATTTGAAAAGCATTTATTGCGGAAATTGCGTTTGAGGTTTTCGTTCTGTACAATATACTTATAAATCGTTGGAAGAAGTGTATTTCGAAGGAGACTTCACTTAGACTGAAATGATTATATTTTTAATGCTTTCAGTATAAACTTACGATTTAAAGGTTTTACTCGAAGAATTGACTAAATTGTAGGAGTTGTTGACTAAGGGTTGAGGGGGGTGGGGTTATTGTTGTGCTGAGTTACTATTGTTTTTACTGTGATGTGGTTTTCTCTTTTGATTCGTACCCCCGTCCTTTCTTCTATTTAATATTACGATGTTCTGTGTTATTTGTTGCATCTTCCTTCCGCTTTGTACTTGTTATGTTGATAATTATATGGTGTAGCAATTAGATAGGTGTCATGTCATGTCATCCCTATACGTATGTCTGTTTAATTTAGTAGACCAGTGAGTGTCTTGACAAGTCCTCGTTACTACTCCACCGAGGTTAGTCTTGACACTTACTGGGCACCGTTGTGATGTGGTCATGCTACTCTTCTGCACATTTTTTTGTGTGCACATCCCAGGTTTTTGCATATCGGTTGATCGTTAGCTAGCAGAGCGGTTGCTGTTGTGGAGACTCAAGGTAAAACCGCTTCAGGCAAGCCAACATTGATTTACTAGTGCGTTTCATTTAATTTACCAAAAAACACTCCGTCATTTAACAAATTCGGATTTAAAACATGTAAGTGGAAACGGACAACTTAGGCCATTTAAACAGAAATAGCCATAAAAGTCATAATTAATATGTACAACCCAAAAATATAATGTCTACTACATGTGTGTCAGGAACTAGTGTCACAAGTTTACATGTGTCTAGTAGAATGAAAATCCAAAAGAATACAAGTCTGCCCTACCATCTGAGGAAAATATAGACTGATAAAATTAAAATAAGGGAAACTCCAAGGTGCTGCTAGAAGTCGTCAGGAAAAACAACTCACCGAGAAGTCTATGCCAAGTACAAGTTAGGGACGAGCTCCGGACTGATACCCAGATGCACCTGCCTCAGAACCTATACAATTAAGTACAGAGTGTAGCATGAGTACATAAAATAATATGTACCAGTAAGTATCCAGTCTAATCTCGAAGAAGTAGTGACGAGAGGTCGACTTGGCGCTTACAAGGGTCCAAACAATAAATTTAAGTAGTAGTTTAAAGGGGACAACAAGTAAGCATGAGCAGTAAGCAATAAATATCGAATCGTAATCAACATCTAGAAACGTGGTGAGGCACCAATATACAAGTTTTCAGTTCGTATTACCAGGATGTTTCATAGCTCAACAGTCATAAAAATATCAAGCAAGTAGCATGCGCATAGAGGAATAGGGACAACCGATCTGGGCAAACATAATAACAATATTTGTGCACTGTCGAAGGGTCGACCGACGCGAACAATAGATGCATCTATTAACCTGTCGTGGCGTACGGACCGCTCCCATGAGAGTAGGGGAAAGAATCACTCCGCTCGCGGAATATAAATTGCGAAGCAGTCGGATGCAAATACCACATCTTTCTTTAAATTCTTTCCAAATAACAATTCTTTTAAAACACCAAATTCTAGCATTTTTCTTGAGACAAGTTTCACATAGTGAAGTCACAAGGCATTTAATTAGATTTAAGGAAATTCACAAGGCATGGTGTGGCCTAACTACCCTGACATAACAATAATAGTCACTACGAACGGACTCTCATCACCTCGTACGTACGTAGTCCCCACAAACAATGACACATAATCATTTAATTCACCTATGGGCACAATTCCCTCTTACAAGGTTAGAAAGGTGACTTACCTCGTGGCAAGTCTACTTTCAGGGTCAAGAATGCGCCCGAAACTCCAAATTCGTCTCCCAAGGACTCGAAACTAATCAAATATTGCATAAATAAATCAATCTATACTCAAAAGTATGAAACTCTTCTATTTAAATGATCATTTCGACCTAAATTGAAAAATCTCAAAATACACCCCAGGGCCCACATGCTCGGATTCCTGAGATTTTCGAAGGAAACACTCACCCATAGCCTAAGGATCAACATTACATGGTTTTTGTACGATTTCATAACAAATTATTTGGAAATTCTCTCCTTTTCATAGAAACCTAGGTTTTCACCCTAACCCATGATTTCTACCAATTAATAGGTTAATCTATCTAAGAATTCAAGTATTAGACTAAGTTTAGGGTAGGAACTACTTACCTTACAGTATCTAGGTCGTTTGTCTCTTTTGCATGCTCTAAAATCGCCCAAGGATGAAGTGAAAATGATAAAAAATGGTGAATTCCCGTATTTTAAAACAACCTCACTTCCTACAGGTTCTTCGCACCTACGGCTCCGCTTCTGCGGAAAAAGGTCCGCATCTGCGGAAACGGGAAAGACCACCTGGGCTCGCACCTGCACGGCTGGGACCGCGGAAGCGGTCTCGCACCTGCGGCTAGGCCTCCACAGGTGCGGTCGCACCAGAACTGGTGCACCAGCAGTCATTTGTTGCTGGTTTTTGCCTCGCTCGATGGTCGAACGGCTTCTGGGCCCACCCGAGACCCCGTCCAATTATACCAAAAAGTCCTAAATCATAATACGGACTTGTTCGAGCCTTCGAAACGTCCGAAACAATGCTAAATCTAAAAATCACACCCCAAAACCTATTGGATCAAACTTAAGAACTTCAAGTTTTAGAATTCGCTAACAATGCGCCGAACCTACCTATACTACTCGGAATGACACCAAATTTTGCAAGAAAGTCATAAATGACATAACAGAACTATTCCTAGTCTCGAAATTCCGTTTGGACCTCGATTACACAAAAAACGTTCCAAACCTCAATTTGAACTTAAGAAAACTCTTATTTCACTATTTGGCGTCGAAACGCTCCCGGATTATCCAAAACTCGTTTCGAACATACGCCCAAGTACGAAATCATCATACGAACCTACCGGAACCTTCGAATCTTGATTCCGAGGTCGTTTACTAAAAATGTTGACCAAAGTCAAACTTGGCCTTTAAGGCCAACCTTAAGGAACCAAGTGTTCCTATACCACTCCAAATCCCGAACCACCCGTCCCAACATGTCATAAAGCAGTAAAAGAAACTACGGGAAGTCTCATTTAGGGGCACGGGGTCCTAGGACGCAAAACTACCGGTCGGTTCGTTACATTCTCCACCTCTTGAACAAACGTTCGTCCTCGAATGGGTATATAATCATACCTAAATTGTTGAATATGTGTGGATATCTGCTTCGCATGTCCTCCCTGGACTACCAAGTCGCCTCCTCGACTGGTTGGCCCCTCCACTGGACCTTTACGTCGAAAACCCTCTTGGACCTCAACTGGCAATCCTGCCTGTCAATAATAGCAATTGGCTCCTCCTCATAGCCCAACTTCTCATCTAGATGAATGGTGCTGAAATCTACCACGTGGGAGAAGTCGGCGTGGTATCTCCGGAGCATGGACACATAAAAGACCGGATGAACTCCTGATAAACTGGAGGTAAATCAAGCTCATAAGCAACCTCTCCAGCTTGCCTCAACACCTCGAATGGACCTATAAACCTCGGGCTCAGCTTGCCCTTCTTGCCAAATCTCATAATACCCTTCATAGGCGAAACTTTCAACAGAATCTTCTCTCCCTCCATTAATGATACATCACGCACCTTCTAATCCGCGTAACTCTTCTGTCTGGATTGTGTCGTGCGAAGCCTTTCCTGAATCAGCTTCACTTTCTCCAAAGCATCCTTCACCAGGTCGGTGCCATAAAACTTAGCCTCGCCAGGCTCAAACCACCCGATAGGAGAACGACATCGCCGACCATACAAGGCCTCAAATGGAGCCATCTCAATGTTGAACTGATAACTATTATTATAAGCAAACTCGGCCAAAGGCAAGAACTGGTTCCACTGACCTCTAAAGCCAATCACACATGCCCTGAGCATGTCCTCTAATATCTGAACTGTCTGCTCCGACTGCCCATCAGTCTGAGGGTGAAAGGTTGTGCTGAGCTCTACTCGGGTGCCTAACTCACTCTGCAATGCTCTCCAGAGTGCGAGGTGAACTGAGGACCTTGATATGATATAATGGACACCGGTACACCGTGCAACCGAACTATCTTCTGAATGTAGATCTGGGCCAACCTCTCTGAAGTATAAGTAGTAGCTACTGGAATGAAATACGCCGACTTGGTCAACCTGTCCACCATGACCCAAACCGCATCAACCTTCCGCAAGGTCCGAGGAAACCCAACTACGAAATCCATAGTGATGTGCTCCCATTTCCACTCAGGTATAGGCATTTGCTGAAGTAGGCCTCCTGGCCTCTGGTGCTCATACTTAACCTGCTGGCAATTTAGACATATAGCCACATACTCCATTATGTCTTTCTTCATCCGCCTACACTAGAAATGTTGCTTCAAGTCACGATACATCTTCGTAGCACCAAGATTAATAGAATACCGTGAAATGTGAGCCTCCTCTAGAATACTCTCCCTCAGGCCATCAACATTAGGGACACACAAGCGGCCTTGAAGCCTCAGAACACCATCCTCACCGATAGAAACCTCCTTAGCACCACCCTGCGCTACTGCTCCCGGAGATCCACCAAGTGTTGGTCATCAAACTGCCGAGCCCTGATCTCCCCCAATAATGAAGACTGAGCAACCACACATGCAAGAACTCGGCGGGGCTCAGAGAGGTCCAACCTCACCAAATGATTATACAAGGGCTTAATGTCCAAAGCCAGAGGTCTCTCCTCCGCTGAAATATAAGCCAAGATACCCATACTCTCCGACTTCCTGCTTAAGGAATCTGCTACCACATTTGCCTTGCCAGGATGATAAAGAATGGTGATGTCATAATCCTTCATCAACTCAAGCCACCTACGCTGCCTCAAATTGAGATCCCTCTGCTTGAACAAGTGATGCAAGCTGCGGTGGTCTGTATAAACCTCACAAGACACTGCATACAAGTAGTGCCTCCAAATATTAAGAGCATGAACAATCGTCGCCAACTCCAAATTGTTCACAGGGTAATGTTTCTCATGAACTTCAGCTGACGTGAAGCATATGCAATAACTCGCCCCTTCTGCATCAACACAAATCCCAAACTGACGCGCGATTTGTCGCAATTAACTGTATACACCCCAGAACCGGAAGGCAATACTAAAATTGGTGTTGAAGTCAATGCTGTCTTGAGCTTCTGAAAGCTCGCCTCACACTCGTCTTACCATCGGAACGGGGTATTCTTCTGAGTCAATCTAGTCAGAGGAGTTGCAATGGACGAAAAAGCCCTCCACAAATCGGTGATAATAACCTGCTAGACCCAAGAAGCTCCTGATCTCTGTAGTTGAAGTAAGGCGTGGCCAACTCTGAACTGCATCAATCTTCTTAGGATCAACCTTGATACCCTCTCCGGATACCACATGTCCCAAGAACGCCACATAATCCAACCAAAACTCACACTTGGAGAACTTAGCATACAACTTCTGTTCTCGCAAAGTCTGGAGCACAACTCTCAAATGCTGCTCGTGCTCCCCCAAACTACGTGAGTAAATAAGAATGTCATCAATAAAGACAATGACAAAAGAATCAATGTAAGTCCTGAACACCCTGTTCATCAAATCCATGAACGTTGTTGGGGCATTGGTCAAGCTAAAGGACATCACCAGGAACTCATAATGAACATATCTCGTACGAAAGGCAGTCTTCGGGACATCCGAGTCCCGAATCTTCAGTTGGTGGTACCCCGATCTCAAGTCAATCTTAGAAAACACCCGAGCACCCTGCAATTGGTCAAAAAAATCATCGATATACGGCAACGGGTATTTGTTCTTGATAATGACTTTGTTCAACTGGCGGTAATCAATACACATCCGCATAGTCCCATCCTTCTTCTTCACAAATAGCACTGGAACTCTCCAAGGCGATACGCTCGGTCTGATAAACCCCTTAGTCAATAACTCCTCAAGTTGTTCTTTCAATTCCTTCAATTCTTTCGGAGCCATACGGTATGGGGGAATAGATATAGGTTGGGTGCCTGGAGCTAAGTCAATGCAAAAATCAACATCACGATCTGATGGTATGCATGGAAGATCTGAAGGGAATACATCAGCAAACTCTCGAACTACTGGAACTGAATTAATCGTCGGAGACTCGGCGGTGGTATACTGCACATAAGCAAGATAAGCCAAACAACCCTTCTCGACCATATGTCGAGCCTTCAGGAAGGAAATAACCCCACTAGATGCACTAACTGAGGAACCTCTCCACTCCAATCTTAGCAACTCGGGCATGGCTAGAGTAACTGACTTGGCATGGCAATCTAGAACAACATGATAAGGAGATAGACAATCCATGCCCAGGATGACCTTAAAATCAACCATATCAAGCTACAGGAGGTCCGCTCTGGTCTCGAATCCACAGAATGTAACTACACAAGACCGATAAATCCGGACCACAACCACAGAATCACCCACATGAGTGGACACATAAACAGGAGTACCCAAGGACTCACAAGGAATATCCAGGGAATGATCAAACAAAGCTGATACATATGAATAAGTGGACCCTGGATAAAATAATACTGAGGCATCTCTACCGCATACTGAAATAATACATGTGATCACGGCATCTGAGGCCACTGCATCTGATCTGGACGGAATAACATAGAATCTAGCTCGAGCGCCGGATGATTGACCTCCACCGGAATAAACAGGAGCTGACTAGGCTCCCCTTGCCTAGCCTCCACCTCTGGGACGACCCCTACCAGTCTGTCCTCCACCTCTGGGTGGCCGAACCGTTGGTGCTGCGCTCATAGGCTGGTGACCCTGCTGCACTGCCTTGCCCCGAAGGCTGGGGAAAAACCTCTTCATATGGCCTAGATCCCCACACTCATAACAACCCCCTGGTACCATGGCTTGCTGCCCTGAAGAAGAACCATGTAGAGCTGGAGGGCGATGTGAACCCTCTGGCATAACACTGAAGTAAGGGCTAGAAGACCCTTGATGACCCGAATACCCGCCGGAGGAACCCTGAATAGTTGGAGGGCCGTAAGAACTCTCCGGCATGGCGCTAAAATAAGGCCTCGCTAGGACACCTCGTGGAGGTGGTGAGGGTGATGAATATGGGGGCCTACTAGGCTAGACCCTAACACACTGACCTTTGCCTCGAGCTGGAGCACCTCTGAAATCCCCAGAAAATCTAGCTCTCTTATCCTGCTGCCCTTACTCTCTGCTCCTCGGCTGATAACCCTCGATCCTGCGAGCAATCTCTACCAGAAGCTGATAAGTTGTCCTATATCCACCTCTCGGGCCATGTTGGCCTTAATACCTGGATGCAAGCCAGCTACAAACCTCCGCACTCTCTGTGTCAATAGGAAGTATCATGAGTGCATGACGAGACAGCTCAGAAAACCTAGCCTCGTAGTCGATCACTGACATATGACCTGCTCTAGCTACTCAAACTGATACTGCAGATCTTCCCTCTCAGATGGTGGAATATACCGGTCCAGGAATAGCCGAGTGAACTGCTCCCAAGTGATAGGAGGGAAATCTGCCGGCCTGCCAAGAATATAGGACTGCCACCATCTACGGGCCCTGCCCTCTAGCTGAAAAGTAGTGAAGTCAACTCCATGAGACTCCAATATACCCTTGTTGTGCAGTCTGTCCCTGCACCTATCAATAATGTCATGTGCGTCCTCATGACACTCGCCTCCGTAGATAGGAGGGTGCAGTCTGGTCCATCTGTCTAATAACTTCTGTGGATCACCGTCCGCAGCTGGTCTGGGCTCAGGTGCTGCTAGTGTTGGCTGGGCCCCGCCCACAGGCAGTGTACATGGGGTCTGATATACTGCTGTTGCAAGTCCCGCAGCCTGGGCAGTAGGGGTTTGTGCTCCCTCTCCCGCCTGAGATGTAGCAGGATCCGCTGGAAATAAACCAACATGAGTCATGGTGTCTATGAACCGCATCATACGGCCCATGACCTCTTGAAATCCTGGCGCCGTCATAAAATCCAAAGGGGCAGGATCTGCTGCGGGCACCTTGCCCTGCTCCTCAGTGATGGGATCCTCCATTGGATCTGCTGGGGGTGCAACTGGTACAACACTGGGACGCCCTCGTCTCCTACCTCGGGTCGGTGCCCTCCCCTGACCTCTGCCACGACCTCGGATGATGGGGGTAGCGGCCCCTCCCGGTCCGAAACGTCGGCTGCGCGCGTCCTCACCATCTGTGAGAGAATAGAAGAGTGAGATTTAGTATACCATCAACTTCACGATAAAAGATGAATAAAGAGAGATTTCCTAACACCCTATAGCCTCCCGAAGATAAATACAGATGTCTCCGTACCGATCCGCAAGACTCTATTGGGTTTTCCCGTAACTTGTGAGACCTACGTGAACCTAGAGCTCTGATACCATGTTGTCACGACCCAAATCCTAAATCAGGTCGCGATGACGCCCAACACCGTGTCAGGCAAGCCAACATTGATTTACTAGTGCGTTTCATTTAATTTACCAAAAAAACACTCCCGTCATTTGACAAATTCATATTTAAAACATGTAAGTGGAAACGGACAACTTAGGCCATTTAAACAAAAATAGCCATAAAAGTCATAATTAATATGTACAACCCAAAAATATAATGTCTACTACGTGTGTGCCAGGAACTAGTGTCACAAGTTTACAGGCATCTAGTAGAATGAAAATCCAAAAGAATACAAGTCTGACCTACTGTCTGAGAAAAATATAGACAGATAAATTAAAAGAAGTGAAACTCCAAGATGCTGCTGGAAGTCGTCACGGAAAACAGCTCACCGAGAAGTCTATGCCAAGTACGAGTCAGGGACGAGCTCCGTACTGATACCCAGATGCACCTGCCTCAGAACTTGTACAATTAGGTATAAAGTGTAGCATGAGTACATAAAATAATATGTACCCAGTAAGTATCCAGTCTAATCTCGAAGAAGTAGTGACGAGAGGTCGACTTGACTCTTACTAGGGTCCAAACAGTAAATTTAAGTAGTAGTTTAAAGGGGACAACAAGTAAGCATGAGCAGTAAGCAATAAATATCGAATCGTAATCAACATCTAGAAACGTGGTGAAGCATAAATATACAAGTTTTCAATTCGTATTTCCAGGATGTTTCACAGCTCAACAATCATAAAAATATCAAGCAAGTAGCATGCTCATAGTGGAATAGGGACAACCGATCTGGGCCAACATAATAACAATATTTGTGCATTACCGAAGGGTCGAAGACGCGAACCATAGATGCATCTATTAACCTGCCGTGGCGTACGGCCTGCTCCCATGAGAGTAGGGGAAAGAATCACTCCGCTCGCGGAATATAAATTGCGAAGCGGTCGGATGCAAATACCACATCTTTCTTTAAATCCTTTCCAAATAACAATTCTTTTAAAACACTAAATTCTAGCATTTTTCTTGAGACAAGTTTCACATAGTGAAGTCACAAGGCATTTAATTCAATTTAAGGAAATTCACAAGGCATGGTGTGAGCCTAAATACCATGACATAACAATAATAGTCACTATGAACTGACTCTCGCCACCTCGTACTTACGTAATCCCCACAACAATGACACATAATCATTTAATTCACCTATGGGGACAGTTCCCTCTTACAAGGTTAGAAAGGAGACTTACCTCGTGTCAAGTCTACTTTTCGAGTCAAGAATGCACCTGAAACTCTAAATTCGTCTCCCAAGGACTCGAAACTAATCAAATATTGCATAAATAAATCAATCTATACTCAAAGTATGAAACTCTTCTATTTAAATGATCATTTCGACCTAAATTGAAAAATCCCAAAATACACTCTCGGGCCCACATGCTCGGATTCCGAATTTTTTTGAAGGAAACACTCACCCATAGCCTAAGGATCAACATCATATGATTTTTGTACGATTTCATAACAAATTCTTTGGAAATTCTCTCATTTTCATAGAAACCTAGGTTTTCACCCTAACCCATGATTTCTACTAATTAAGAGGTTAATCTACCTAAGAATTCAAGTATTAGACTAAGTTTAGGGTGGAATTACTTACCTTACAGTAGCTAGGTCGTTTGTCTCTTTTGCATTCTCTAAAATCTCCCAAGGATGACGTGAAAATGATCAAAAATGGTGAATTCCCGTATTTTAAAACAACCTCACTCCTACAGTTTTTTCGCATCTCTGGCTCGAGGACCGCATTGCGGTCTCGCATATGCGATACAAATCTCGTACTTGCGGAGCGAAGTCCGCACATGCAGCTCCGTTTCTGCGGAAAAAGGTCCGCATCTGCGAAAACGGGCAAGACCACCTGGGGTCGCACCTGCGGGGCTGGGACCGCAGAAGCGGTCTCGCACCAGATCTGGTGCACCAGCAGTCATTTGCTGTTGGTTTTTGCCTCGCTTGATGCCCGAACGGCTTCTGGGCCCACCTGAGACCCCGTCAAATTATACCAACAAGTACTAAATCATAATACGGACTCGCTCGAGCCTTCGGAACGTCCGAAACAATGCTAAATCTAAAAATCACACCCCAAAACCTATTGGATCAAACTTAAGGACTTCAAGTTTTAGAATTCGCTAACAATGCGCCGAACCTACCTATACTACTCGGAATGACACCAAATTTTGCGAGCAAGTCATAAATGACATAACAGAACTATTCCCGATCTCGAAATTCCGTTTGGACCTCGATAACACAAAAAGACATTCCAAACCTCAATTTGAACTTAAGAAAACTCTTATTTCACTATTTGGCGTCGAAACACTCCCGGGTCATCCAAAATCCGTTCCAAACATACGCTCAAGTCTGAAATCATCATACGAACCTACAAGAACCTTCGAATCTCGATTCCGAGGTCGTTTACTAAAAATGTTGTCTGAAGTCAAACTTGGCCTTTAAGGCCAACCTTAAGGAACCAAGTGTTCATATACCACTCCAAACTCCTCCCAATCTTGAACCACTCGTCCCCACAAGTCGTAAATCAGTAAAAGAAACTACGTGAAGTCTCATTTAGGGGCACGAGGTCCTAGAACGCAAAACGACCAGTCGGGTCGTTACAAGTATACTTATATATCGTTGGAAGAATTGTATTTCGAAGGAGACTTCACTTAGACTGAAATGATTATATTTTTAAAGCTTTCAGTATAAACTTACGATTTAAAGGTTTTACTCGAAGAATTGACTAAATTGTAGGAGTTGTTGACTAAGTGTTGAGGGGGGGGAGGATTATTGCAGTCATGAGTTACTATTGTTTTAATGTGTTGCGGTTTCCGCTTTTGATTCATACCCCCATCCTTTCTTCTGTGTAATATTACGATGTTCTGTGTTATTTGTTGTATCTTCCTTCCGCTTTGTGCTTGTTATGTTGATAATTATATGGTGTAGCCATTAGATAGGTGTCATGTCATGTCATCCCTATACGTATGTCTGTTTAATTTAGTAGACCAGTGAGTGTCTTGACTAGTCCTCGTCACTACTCCATCGGGGTTAGTCTTGATACTTACTGGGCACCGCTGTGGTGTGCTCATGCTACTCTTCTGCACATTTTTTGTGTGCAGATCCCAGGTTTTTGCATAGCGGTTGATCGTTAGCTAGCAGCGCGGTTGCTGTTGTGGAGACTCAAGGTAAAACTGCTTCAGCGTTCGCGGTTTCGGAGTCACCTTCTTACAATTAGTATTCATACACTGTTGTATTTATTCCGAACAATGGTATTTAGAGATGTTAGTGTAGATTCCTTAAAGTCTATGACTTGTACTTATCGGGTTTTGGGATGATATGTAATGTATAGAGATTTTATCGAGAAGCATCCCAAAGTTTCAATATTTTTATTTATGTTTACTAAATGTTAGACTTACCTAGTCCTTAAGACTATGTGCCGTTACGATACCCAGCGGAGGAAAAATTGGGTTGTGACACCCTCCAGTGTCTGTACACACCGCTAGTGAGCGCGAATGATATTATTGAGGGATGGATTTCCCTGTACATGGATTTGTCCAAAGTACTTGATATCTGGAGATGGATTTCTCCACAGGGTTGGATTTCCCTTTTTCCTCAGTACTGGATGACTTATAGTCAGTGTTGTATATGTTCCGGGGTGGATTTTCTTGGGCCGTATGAGCCATATACAGTATCGAGTGGTTGAGCATGATGAGTGGAAAGTGTAAGACAGTGAGATTGAGTACTCTGAGAGTGTGAGTACATGATTCATCTCTGAGATACATGGCATTGGCATGCACACATGACATACATGCGTAAAGATGTATTTTTTCTCGTGTTGTACAATATCACGCCATTCATGAATTTTTACACACATTGATATGTGGGCATAGAGAGGTATTTCACGCTTGCTATCTGGAAAGAAAACGAAACATCTAATTTATTGTGGAAAGGATTTTTGGAAAAATTTATGGTTTTCAGATTATCTCATATTATACGACGATTTTGGTAAAGGATTTGAGTTTTCACTGATATTCCTGAAAAGTGGAACTATTTTTGAAAACTGTGAAAAAGTTGAGCATTTTTATCGCTGAGTTACTTTCTTATTTATATGCTCTACGTTGTTATGAACTGCTATTGGTTATTGGTGTTGGATCTGACCTATGTTCCAGCTCGTCACTGCTTTCAACCTAAGGTTAGGTTTGTTACTTACTCAGTACATGTGGCCGGTAGTACTGATACTACACTTTTGCACATTGCGTGCAGATGTTGGTTGATGTTGTTGTTGTGCTTGATGATTGCAGAATTTGAAGATGTACCTGTGTTCCTGTTGTAGCTGCCTCTTGTTCATAGTAGCTTTAGATTTATAAAAACTCTGTTTATGTACTTTTCAAACATAAGATGTATTTACTTCATATCATCTTTGTAAATTCTATTCTTAGAAGCTCATGATTTGTACTACCAGTCCTTGGGAAAGGTTTAAGATTTAGAAAATTCCTTTGTTTGATTGTCTTATCACTATTATTGAAATTGGACAGGTATTAGTTGGCTTACCTAGCAGGTTGGGTTAGGTGCTATCGCGACTATCGAATTTTGGGTCAGTTGACGTGGTTTGTCCTGCAGCCGTTTGAATTGTACCTCTATAGGGATTTTTTGTCGAGCACTTCATGGGCATCAACATAAACATGCCATGCTCTGTTAATTCCATTTTTTCACGGAATAAACTTGGTAAGCACTTACGATAAGCAACGTTTAAAAATTTAGCGAAATATTCCAGAAGTTGAATAACAAATAGATAAAATCTTAAACATTAAAATTGAGAATAAATAAATAGAGAGACCTTCATCTTGCAGGTATAACGCAGAGAGAAAAAACCAAGCATGAAAGAGAATAACTATGTTTCAAAATCATAAAGAAGAGATTACCTTGAGAATTGAGAGAAACAACTGTGGCAATTAAGAAAGGAGAGTGGGCGATGTTATGGAAGGATTTTCTACTAATCTATAAGTGAGAGTTAATCAGCTTTCTGTCATCATGCTAGCTTACCTATGAGGGTATTTTCGGTATTTCTCAGATTTTTGTGCTTTCATGATGTTGTACGAAATGTTATAATGGGTGTGCTTTGTCCCTATGGGCCCCACCTGAGCCTCCTTGTCATATCTGATGTCAAAAGATGTATACGCGCCCCATTAGCAGCCATTTGATGTTTATCATGACCATGTGGGCCCCAACTTAATTTATCATTCAAAATAACCATCTCTCTATTTGAATTACAAATCAAATAACCTTATTTAAGAGTACCTTATAGTTAAGTTTGACTTTTTTATGGTATGTTATGGGTGGGCATAAAATTCGAAAAACTAAATTTCGAACTAAATCGAATTAATTTGGTATTTCGGTTTAAGTTTTCTTTTTGGTATTTTCATAGTTAGGTATGGTATACCGTACTGAGTTTTTGATATTTCGGTTTTTCGGTATACCAAAATACCGCAATTTTTTAGTTTAAGCCCAATTATTTTTAGCCCAATAACCTTAAGCCCACACCCCAAAAGTCCAAAACCCCTAATTACTTAATCCCTTACCCTTAGGCTTAGTTGCTTCGAGGCAGACAATAATTTAAAAAAAAAAAACTCACGACTTTGCTTGGCTGCGCAGCGAATTCACGAAAAAGGTGTTGACATCGAAAGAAATTTCATAACTCCTTGGTAATGTTTTGCCCTGAGGATTCTTTGTACTCTATGAAGATATCTTGAAGTATTTATGTTTATAGGCAGACCAAATTTTGTAAGTTAAACGAAGATTTTGCTAATTTTTTGTTGCTAGAACTGCTGGTTCATAAACTTGATAGTATTCTTTTGATCGTTTGAAAATTTACTAATAGGCTAAGATTTCCACCTAATCGGAAAGTGTTCAGGTTTCTCCATCTATACTTAGTATTGTCACTTGGTTTTTGTCAGTAAACGTGTGTTCTTTTGTTTAGTTTTATACAAGATAGTTTCATAGATTCTCAGTATAAATTCAAGAGAAAATTTTCAGCTTAATTGCCCCTGGTAATCAATCAATGCCAAATATGGAATGACGAATCCTGCTCTTTTCATTCAAGCCAGTTTTGGAAGGTGTAAAAACCAAATTATCTTAGCATGTTGTGATAATTTATTTACTTATTTTCCCTTTCAAGTACTTGTTGTGATAATCAGGTATGCATCTATTTTGTTTCTTCTTGCTTAATGCTTAAGCTCTTAGCATTTAGCAGTACGTGACACATAAATATGTATCTAACTGAAATCGTACCGAAAAATCGAACCAAAATAAGAAATATCGAACTGTACCGAAATACTTTGATACGGTATTTAGTATGCACAATTGATAAACCGAATATCGAAATACCGAACTGAAATACCGAATGCCACCCCTAAATTATATATTAGGATTTATAAAGAAAAAATGTAGGACAATTTTGATTATTCATGATCACTGAATTTTAAGGAAACACTTGATCATCCGAATAAAAAAGGATTAGATAATTATTTATAATTCAAATAAAAAAATATGAGAGAAAACACATGGACTCAATCCAAGTATACAACTTAGCCGAGATTGATCAAACACAGAAGAAAAAAAATGCCACATAGCTCAAGAATCAAATAAGGTAAAACTAAAATTTCACATGGTATTTTTAAAGATAAGAACTCTACTTGAACAAAGAGCGATAATGTACTAAAGGACCAAAAAATTGAGTGGCTAAATCAATATAATAGGAGTTCTGAGTAGCAACGAGGATAAACGCGAAATGACCTAATTACTAATGGGCTAAGTCCTTCCCATTCCCACGGCCCACGATTAGTGTTCTCACAACTTTGGCCAATTAAGATACCATGTAACACATTCAGGCAATGACTAGTACGAGCACACAAGAGTCAAACAAGATTCACAATAAAAATATAAACCATTAAGGACATGAATAATTAAGCTAGAATAATGACAAAACAATGATATATTCTGCTTTTTAAGAACACAACTATCAGGGAGCTGGTAGAGTTGCAGCAACAAGAAGTACACTTACATTGTATATTTTTTATTAGTTTCATTTTAATTTGACTTTTGATGTAGCTTAAAAGGTTATCAACTTGTATTCTTAATTTTGAAATAGTTTGAATCAAATTGTATAGATTTCTTCCAACTTTGTTTTATGACCTGTAAACAATTTTTTTATTTATGTTAAATTAAAAATTAATAAGTTTTTTGGGCCCGGACTACCTCCGACTAATTTAAGGAGAAGCGACTGTTGGTGTTTTTGTTTTTTGACATATGAGTGTAACCGTTGGAATTTTAGAAAAAAGACGGGATTGTTTAATTTTCATCAGGGAACTATTCTTTCTTCTTAAAAAAGGGAAAGCTCTAAGAAATGAGATAAATACAAACCCTGACATTTGAGAGATGCCATGCCAGATTTATATTCTCCTAATTTATCTATCTATACTATATTAAAAGTACGAAAGACCTTAGCGAAATGTCGTTCGCCTTTTTCACTCTTTAAAAATAGATTTTATATGAATAAGATTGTAATTTAAATTATTTTTCTATTATTTAGGACCTTAAAATCAATTAAAATTTTAGTAATTATTTTTTTCCTTTTTAAAACATTTATAGAGTCCTAACATTTAGGACATTAAATCGATTAAGATTTACCTTACATATATTATTTTCCTAATTAAAGTATGTAACATATTTATTATTAGTAGTACCAATATTAGAAAAACTTTAAGGCTAAACGTTAATCACCACGACTTGTCAAATAAGACACGTATACGACTTCTTGGGCATAAGTTTTTTAAAATTAAGTATAGTTTGTTTATGTTTCCCCCCCTAATATTTAGTATCTTGATATCAACTAGAATTTTATTTATTAAATTTATCCTCTTTATTTGAACTAAATTCTTATAATTAGAATTTTGATATCAATTAAAATTTAATCAATTAAACTTGCATCCTATATAAATTATCTATATCTATGTCTGTTTATCTATAAATATACTATATTAAAAGAAAAAACCCCTTAGCGGAATACCGTTCACTTTTTTCACTCTTTAAAAAATAATTTCGTATTGGATAAAAGTGTAAATTAATATTTTTAAATCTTTTCTTGTTTGAAGTATGCAGAAACTCCTAATATTTAAGTTATATAAATTTATTTCTTAAATTTCTAAACGTTGAAGTTTACTATTGTAAACTGCCATAACCACATTAGGACGGGTAAGACAATATCTTTAAATAATAATAATAATAATAATAATAATAATATTAATAATAATAATAATAATAATAATAATAATAATAATAATAATA
Source organism: Nicotiana undulata (assembly GCA_005239495.1). Classification (NCBI taxonomy): domain Eukaryota; kingdom Viridiplantae; phylum Streptophyta; class Magnoliopsida; order Solanales; family Solanaceae; genus Nicotiana; species Nicotiana undulata. The sequence goes on along the minus strand of ML299994.1, from coordinate 87,869 downwards.
ATAATAATAATAATTCATAGTATTAATATATCATATACTTTTAAATTTTATTTACATATTGTAACATATGGACCATTAAATAACAAACGCAATTAAAATATTTGACATGTGAAACATAGATAAGATATTCAAATTTATATATTAAAATTAGAAGTAGATTGTACTCTAATTTATAAGATCGTTTAAATTATAAGTTTCTACGTATAAATCTATGCTTACTTAAGTATTATAGAAAGTCAAATAATGTTATTCATGTAATTTTTAAAATTTATTCCTGTCAATAAATATTCAATAGAGATATATGAATAATTATATATAATTTATGTATACAAATTAGGAAAAATAAATAATGATTCGAGCCTAAAGTTCTTCGGGCTTTGCGGCTGGCAGACTACTGTACTTATCGTGGGTTCGATTTTTGGCAATCTGCAACAAGTAAAAAAAAAATAAAAAAAAAATTATTGACAATATTTGATTGGTAAAAGGGACGGAAGGCCAAAGTGCCGAAGGAGTGGGGAGGATCATGAACTTCCTCCATAGAATAATATCCTCAAGCTCTCGTTCACAAGTTGTTGGATTTGCGAAAAGGTCCTTCAAAACTACACAAATCCCTTTTAGGTCCATTGCTTACTCCACCACCTCAAGCTCCTTGGTCCATGGTATTCATCAATTTCATTGCCCGGTAAGTCTTCCCTGTCATTTCATAATTTTGTTGTTATATTTAATTGGACTGATATGGGAATTAAATTTCCTTTTTTTTTAAAATTTATGAATAGGATGTGGTAGGAATACTTGCTAAACTATCGGAGTGCATAGCCTCAAGGGATGGAAATATTCTCACTGCTGACATTTTTGTTCCTGACCACAACCATGTCTTTTACTCCAGAAGGTTATATTTTTATATATAGATGTAACTGAATGCTTATTCCTTGAAAAAATATTGGAAAAGATTCAGGTGAATTGTTAGATAAGTTATTTAGTATTGGCATGAAATGAGTTTGAATGGAGTGGAAGGTTATAGGAGATTCCTCAACTAGTTTGGAGTTGATGCATGATTAATTGACTGATATCATATCCCATGAAATATGCTGCCCGTGCACCCAAAAGGTGTGGTCTAGTAGTTAATGAAGTGGATGAAAATCTCCGAGACCGAGGTTTAAATCCCAGCAGAACAAAAAAATGCTAAATGATTTGGTTTCAATCGACCTAAGACTTGGTAGGCAGAGTAATACGGTACCTGTGTTGGTGGGAGATAGCAGGTACCTGGTGGTGGTGGAATGGTCGAGGTGCACGTAAACTGGCCCAAATACCATTGTTATAATAAAAAAATCTAATGTTGTGCCTCTAAAGAGTTATGTTATTACTTTTTTGAGTTTGCTGCTTTTCATTTAATATCATAGTTAACATGCTATAATTCTTCTGTTTCACCTCCTTGGTATATGTTAGCGAGATGCAGATCCAGAATTTTGAGTGCACCTTTGAGCATAGGAAAATCCTGTGATTTAATGTCAGTGGGTTCAAAGTTTTACAAAAGTTGACAGTAATATCGAACTGACAACAGTGGGATCAAGTAACAAGTATCAGTTGTTAGTTTGTGTGTGTATACACAATAAATCCTTAAAATCAGTGAAGCATACTGTACTAGCATAAGCATATGCACAATGTGCTTTAATCAAGGCAGAATATATGATGTATCTTTATAAAAGGAAGAAGACAATAAAGAAGATGGTACAGACTTGGGAAGAATCATATGAAAGCAATACATAGAAAGATGAATATATCTTTATGAGATAATATCAAGGACAATTGTTCACTAGCGAGCATTATGCAGCAACAAACACAGCTTTTGAAACTTCAGAGGAGAGAGCTCCATTACAAACTGTTGATAACTACTGATCTGGATGTTCATTGTTCTTTTTCTGATAAAAGGTCTAGTGTTCATTGTCTTTATCTTATTTTATGTATTAACCGGTTTCTAAGAAGAGTTCATGAGGATAACTAGTTATTGCACTTTGACATTCTTGGAGGCACTAATTTGCAGCAAAAATAAGTTAAAGCACTGCTACATGGATAAGAAAAAGGAAAGAAATTAGTATATGCATTGCAGATCTAAAACTGCTTCAATTTACTTTCACGCAAAGGTTTTTCTCATTGAACCCATCACTCTGAAACCTATTATTTATGTTCCTTCAAAATTTATCCATTTATGACATTATTTAAATGATTGAGTCAAAAGAATGTGTTCTGCTGAACTCATAGTTTCTATTATAGACCCCCCACTGCCTTTGAGTATATATATACATATTTTAAGAATTTTCTTTAAATTTTACATTTACATATATATAGTCCTGTTTGAACACCCGCTGCTTATATGCTAGGTCGGCCTCTAATATTGGTTATTTCGATAAGAATTGCTTCCTTATTTTCCGCAAGGCAATTCATAAATTCATCCTCAAAGTCAATCGGTGCGCTGCAGCACCTTGAATAAACTTAGTGATTTGTTGGTTTCTCGGACTAGTAATACACGAATTATAATATATGGATTGTTATGCTGATAGTAATGTAGGAATTGTTATACATCGAATAATAATGTAGAGATAGTTATGTAGGGATTGTCTATTTTAAAGGAATTATCTTTCTTTAAATGCTCTTGTAGTTTGGTACACATATTCTTATTCTATATTATACCCCGCATAAAATAAGACAGATTTTCACTCAATTCATATCAATATTAGTAAATACATAGTTTAGCACCGGAAACAAAACATTACATTAGTGTGCAAAGTTTTATTGGAGAACCAAACGTTATTTTATTTATTCGATATATGCTTAGATTTTTTTTTCTTATGCGGCTAACCAAACTTCTCTAAAAGGTTTAATCTGTTGCAATATTCCTTGACTTTGATTATTCGGTCTGTACATTACAGATAATAGTTAAAGGAGCATCACGTTTCTTTTAGGCCTTTGTGAAATTGCTAACGTTATGCTGTCTTAGGACCATGTTTTAAAATCTCTGATCTCCTAAGTTTACAAGGTTTTCTGAAGATTAACCCTTAAATGAAAATTAAAAGCACAATAACTATTTATTCCGTAGGATAAATTGAAGAACAATAGGAGAAGAAATGGACCTTGGGCCTAACTCAACCCAAAATTTAGCTGATGAGGTGAGGATGCCCAAGACCATATAAGAAGACAAACTGCCACATCCACTATCGATGTGGGACACTAACACTATATTGCGCCTGTAAGACAAGGGGGGTAGCCTAGTGTTAAAGGTCCTTCGCCAACCATAAAGTTTGGACTTATTCACTATGGTAGCAAAATGGGAAAGGGCCACAAGTGAGCTTGTCGGTATGGGTGGGGCTGGAGTTTAAGAAGTCTAATGTGTATGCTTAGCGTTGGTGGTTGGATTATTTGTTCAGGGCACCATATCTGCAAAAAGCATATAAAATTGCATTGGTAATTGTTTACCCTTTGATATACAAGGCAAATGCTCGTTTTCCAACAATAATATGAACAGATATTCTCTGTTCTGATGTGATTAATCAGCTGTATAACGACCCTTGTTTACCTTTTTCTGTCTTCCAGTAAGTACATCAATTAGAGAAACTAATTCTGCTGCAACTTACAGCGAGTTTGTCTTTGACCCTGCTAAATGGCCGCGAGAGCAAATGGATGCAGACTTCTCTAAATTAGCTAAAATGTTCAATGCAATGAAGTCTGTTGTTCGGGTGCCTGATATCGATCCCAAATATAAGATTGCAGTTCTAGCTTCAAAGCAGGTTGATTTTCAAACTTCTCAGAGCTGTTGAAACTTTCATCATGTTAAAGTAATTAAATCTTTTGAGAGTATTCACATAAATATTGTCACAATCTTGTTGCAGGAACACTGTCTTGTGGACTTGTTGCATGGTTGGCAGGACGGACGGCTTCCTATTCACATAACATCTGTAATAAGGTAAATTATGAACTTCATTATAGAGATTCAGTGTCATTATAAGGACTGTTTATGATGTCACATGCTTTTAATCAGCAACCACGAGCGAGGTCCAAACACTCATGTGATTCGGTTTCTTGAGAGGCATGGGATTCCATACTATCATTTGCCAACGACCAAGGAGAATAAAAGAGAAGGAGAAATCTTGGAAATAGTTCGGGATACTGATTTTTTGGTGCTTGCTAGATACATGCAGGTAATCAACCCATGAGACATAACTGTTACTCTTATTTTCTCTTATATAGAAATAATTGTTGATCTGTTCTGTTGGGACAGTTCTTAATCATGAAACATGTTCTAGATTGCTTTTTTATAATGGTCCAAACGCATTGATTTAAAATAGTCTTTTATCTGATTTGTTATGACATGCACTATTACAGATACCTTGTGTTTTTGGACCCTTAAGGTGCTTCAGTATTGATACAAATCTGCAGTCATACTATTAAGACAGATACCTTGTATTTGGGTCCTTAAGGTGCTTCTGTATTATACAAATCTGCAGTCGTTTTGTGCAGGTATTGTCCGGAGACTTCTTAAAAAGCTATAAGAAAGATATCATCAATATTCACCATGGCTTGTTGCCGTCATTCAAGGGCAGTAATCCATCTAAGCAGGTTCCTTTCCTGTCTCTCTTGCTTCAAGAAGTCATTTTCATGTTTTCCTCTATGGCATTATAGTTTTATAAGATTTATTTTATCTGTTGCTAGGCTTTTGATGCTGGCGTTAAGTTGATTGGGGCGACAAGTCACTTCGTTAGTGAAGAACTAGATTCAGGTCCAATCATTGAGCAAATGGTAATAGTTTTCATGCTCGAATCATGCTATTGATGTCATTTGTAAAGCTTCTTGTTGTACTCCACGATTCCAAGTGTTTGCTTTAGAAATTGAACTGCTTGGTGATCTTTGAAAGGGTGATGATCTTTATCTTTATTAGATTTTCATCTCTTTTACTTGTGAAGCTAAAGGTATCTGCCTTCTTCCAATATTCTCTGACTGAAATATTTTGCAAAATAATTGACATATACTTGTAAGATGTGAGGTATCTAGAAATATTTAAGTTGACATAAGAACTGGTTTTTAATAGTCTGGTTTTATTGCATCAGCTTTCCCTTGTTTTCACCTTTTTGTGCATTTCCAGCCAAATATTATAAGCTATCATTTACCAAAGAATTGGTCCTTGATTCACATTCCCATGTTAAACTTGGTCATTATGAAATCTTTAATTTGCATTCCAATTGAAGTAACATGGTTCAGAAGCCCTAATGCCAACAGCTGTTTTAATAGAGACTGGTGGTGTGACCTGCATCAAGACACAGTATGCGTTGTAAAACATATGGTATTCAATTTCCTTAAAGAAATTATACCTTCTCTCATGCATCTATATTATGCATAAACAAAGTGGTTTACTAGGTGAAATTGTGTTCTGAAAGCAACATGTCATTCCTGTTCATTGATGCTATTCCTTCTTATTTTGATCCCTCGCTTTTCCTCTCTTGTTTGTATGTGGTTTGTTCCTCCACTCATAGTTCTATTCTTTTTTTAGTAAGATTCATCCGGTCATAGTTTCTCCATGCTATTTTATAGGTTTTTACATGTACTTGATTGTTTCCTTCTTAATGCAAGTCTCACCAGCTCACCTTGTATTTGTTGTTGCAATCCAAAGGGTGTCAATTTATTACTGTGTAAATAGGTACTTTTTTTTATGTATATATACTATATGTTGAATTCCCTTGGCTTCTTCGTGTGTTTACTTCTTTATATTTGACTTTCTTTAGTAAAAATCCTAGCTCCTGACACTGGTTGAGACCTTCTAATTTACCTATCAGATGTACAATGACTAACCTTGAAGTATCTTTTGGGATACTAGCTATCTTTTCCCAGTAGGTTTTGACATTGCTGTAGATATGCACTCCCAGCTTTAATAGTTGCAAGCTTTGATCTCTCAGGTTGAAAGAGTTTCTCATAGAGATAATTTGCGGACTTTTATACAAAAGTCTGAGGATGTTGAGAAAAGGTGTCTTGCAAAAGCAATCAAATCATACTGTGAGCTGCGTATTTTGCCGTATGAAGAGAACAAGACTGTTGTATTTAGGTCCTGATTGAAAAGGGAGCTGGGATAGCTGCATCATTCTCTTTCTATTCTGTCCATCATTCAGCGATCGCGAATATCATCATTGTCAATTGGTGATCCAAGTAAACTGCCATACATGCCACTCCGAGAAGTAAAGATGAAAAAGATGAGTGTAGTTCGTAACAGAACTACCAGGAAAAGGAAGTTATGAAAAAGGAATGAGAAATAAAGAGGTTTCAACTGAAATGTTGTTGAAAATTTGCGATTTAAGACGTCTTGATCTTTTTTTCCCCCTTCTCCACATGCAGCAAATATTTGTACAAGTTCCAAATTTTGCTCTTACTATCAAAGTGCCTCAAAGCTGCTTTCAATGGCTGTAGAACGTTTAAATTTATTGTCATTTGAGTTATGTAAGTGTATGACACTGCAGATGATGAATTTCAAATGGTTTTCAATGTCAAATTTTCACTTAGTTTTCAAGCTGGATTTTATCTGCCTCGAAATAACTGCATATCTTTGTCTTTCTCATGTGTTAAGCCATTTCATCCTTCGCTCCTGTTCATATTATCATAACATAATGATAAGTTGAAGTGTGGCTCAGAATATATTTTTTGTGTGCGCGCGCCTTCTGTATATGAACAGAAAAGGGAATAAAGGGAAAAAAATATTGAAATATAAACAAGAACATGTCCCAGGAGAATGAGATCTTTGTTGCAAAATTCCACTATATTCAACTAGTTGGGAATAATGAGTTCGCTGTTTACTTTTCTCCTTTATTCAAAGCCTATTTCATCCCAAACCGTACTAGGAAAATTTACAAAATTCTTACAAACAAGACCTGGCCTCAGAATGCCAAGTTTTCAGGTACTAAATTCTTAAATAGTGAAAAGTCATTAATGGAAAAACCAAGTACTATCTCAAACATTTTTATACAAAAAGAAACTAATATATATATTAGTCAAATGCTCTTGTTAATGTTCAACATTGTCATTGAGCCCTCAGTATCTTCAAATAAACTAACTCGATCAAGAAGCTTCTGAATTCTATCAACCCATTTTTGTTTTTGGCTTTTGTTCTTGCAGTTGAACTCCAGAAGACCCTGAGCCGTCTTTACTCCAAGGTACAAATCTTGACTTTCAGTCTCTTTCTTGAACAACCATGCATCACTTCCATCACACACTTCATAAACAACACCTGTCGCACACCAATGGAGTCAGAGGCGGACACAACATGAGTTCAACTGAACCCAACATTTTCGACCGGGAGCACAAATATATATGTTAAAATCAGGATAATTTCAACATTGCCATGGATTCAGTGGTAAGAGCCTTATATCTTGAGCCAGGGGGGATTTAGGAGGCGGAAGGGGTTTCACCTGAACCCCCTTCCCCGGGAGAATTACACTATACATATAAGGCAAAATCCGATTTGTGCCTCTATATATTAGATTTTGAATCCCCTTGACACAACCCAAAAGCATAGCTCAGTGGTTGAGGCCTGAGGGGGTTCAAAACCTTTGTGTGAGGTCGTTGTTCCAATTCCTACTCGAATTCAAGATTCGACTATGACTGGAGTGTACCGGTTATTGAACAACTCTAATAGAGGAAATGAAAAAGAAAGAACGAAGATAAGTGATGATACTGTAGGAGGAGAGCTTACATTTATTATTTTTAGAAAAAGCTCCACCAACATGTTTACTCTTCAACTTGATCACAACCTGTCAAATGTCAATCGATCCGCAGAAGTTAGTGCCGCCATCTTTTTTTTTTTGGATAAGGATGTGCCGCCATCTCTTTCATATGCAATCCAATCACTGAAACTTATGTTACCTATAGATGAAAAATCTAGAAATCCTGTTGGCATACCTGAGATTTTTTGTTTATATAGACAGACACGCGTTTCCATCGATGCACACCTAAGAATAAAGAATAGAAAAGTAAAATCAGCAAGTAGAAAATTGAATGATCTTTAGTTGGACATTGTGAAATAACAAAACTAATATACTTCTTGAATATAAAGCAGTATTCACCTTTCCTTGTGATATGCACCAATTCATCCACAAAGGGGGAATCGTGTTCGTCCATGTCATTAGGGAAAGCAGCAAAAGTTTGAGCTTCTACCATGCTTTTGTCACATGGACTTATAGATGCATTCCTCCTTGCTTCTTTTGGTAATCTTGACTTAAGAGTTGCTTCTCCTCTCAAAGCTTTTCGTCCGTAGCAATATGGTTATTGTTAATAAACATGTGTATAAATAGCTCAAATCCATTTGCAAGAACATAACAATTGACTAATAAATATGTACCTGTGGCAGCTGCAGCTGTGAGTGTGACAAGATCACTAGCACTATGTATGTCCACTGCTGATCTAACAATTGAGGCTACACGATCATGTTCTGCCCCGGCTGATTCAGCCATTTCAAGGCAATGTGAGGCCAAGAGTTCAGTAGCTGATGCTAAAGCCATGCTCATCTTTGAGCTTGAACAGTTCGAGTTCTCTGCTGCTGTTACAGCAGCCAATGCTGCAGCTAGTCCTGCTACAGATAAGACAGCGTGCATATGTGCGTTTTCTAGGCGCGCCTTCTCTTTCTTTTTTACTGAGCTACTGTTAGAATCCTTAGGATGGAACCACCTTACAATCCCGGTTCTTCGCCCATTTTGTGAATTCGACATCTTGGTCCCTGGCTACAAGAAAATAATCTCATAAAATAATTGAGAGGTTGAATTTCTTTCAACTCTTTGAATTGGAATTTTGTTGATAAAAATTCAGCAACTTACAACAAATTAAGACAAAAATGACTTAATCAAATCAGATTTCTTTCTTTATGGACCTACTCTAACTCCGGCTACGTGAAAATGCTCATATTGTTGGTCCCAAGAAAAGATAAAGGAAAAAAGTCGCGGTAAGATGACAGTCAGCATAAAGCTAGTCAATTTATGGTGAATTCTCACAATAAATTGACTACATGAGCTTGCTCATATTGTTGGTCCCAAGATAAGATAAAGGAAAAAGGTCGCGGTAAGTTGACAGTCAGCATAAAGCTAGTCAATTTATGGTGAATCCTCACAATAAATTGACTACGTGAGCTTACTCATATTGTTGGTAAGATAAAGGATAAAGGTCGCGGTAAGTTGACAGTCAGCATAAAGCTAGTCAATTTATGGTGAATCCTCACAATAAATTGACTACGTGAGCTTACTCATATTGTTGGTAAGATAAAGGATAAAGGTCGCGGTAAGTTGACAGTCAGCATAAAGCTAGTCAATTTATGGTGAATCCTCACAATAAATTGACTACGTGAGCTTACTCATATTGTTGGTAAGATAAAGGATAAAGGTCGCGGTAAGTTGACAGTCAGCATAAAGCTAGTCAATTTATGGTGAATCCTCACAATAAATTGACTACGTGAGCTTATTCATATTGTTGGTCCCAAGATAAGATAAAGGAAAAAGGTCGCGGTAAGTTGACAGTCAGCATAAAGCTAGTCAATTTACGGTGAATCCTCACAATAAATTGACTACGTGAGCTTATTCATATAAGCAACATGGACAATGAGGAAGATAGAAAATTCCCTATTTCCCCTCTTGCTTTAGTGGTGTTAGGCTGTAACTAAGCTTGCTTGACTTTAGAACTTAAAGGCCTCAAAAATCTCATGTCACCAAGTTCAAGATTGAAAAAAATGCAAAAAATTGAACCATGAAATTAAAATCAAGAAAGTAACTTTTTCGTAACATATTAACATGAATGGAAGCAAAAGAAAAATATGAAACTTACTAGTTGTGGAGGTGGAGAAACAGACTCAGGAATGACACTAAATTTCCTGTCAAAAGTATGGAGTTTGTGTTTCTGAGCAAGAGCTTTTGATAATTCAGAAGCAGAAAGGGTCCAAGATCTTGACAAGAAATCCATAGGCTCCATTGGTGTTTGTGGTTGATGTAAAGAAGGTAAATCTGCTTTCATCTCTTCATCATCCTCTTCTACACTCACAACCCAATTATCTGAATCATTCTTCTTCCAACCCAATAGATAGTTTTCCTCCATTACACTTCTTACTTCTTGTTTTTCAGCTCTCTAATTCCCACCCTTTTGCTATTTTTGCCTGAATATTTTGGTGTTCAAACCAAACAAGAGTAAGGCAACACTTGAAGTATAGTAGTGGACAATTAACTTGTACTATAATTCATCATTATGTTTTTGTAAAATATATATTTCTTTTTTAGCTAAAAAAAGCAGTCCGGTGCACTAAGTTACCGCTAGGGTCTACCGTACGCAGCCTTAGCCGAGACTATTTACACGGCTTGAACCCGTGACATCTTGTCAAATAACTTTCAGCATTTGATTGGTGAGAATAATATTATTAAACTCAGGAGTGTTTTGACGAAATAATTGAGTTCTAAAGATTCATAATAATGCCCAAGTACTAATTTGAGAAACATGAAGTTAAAAGTGAAGATAATTGTAAAAAATATGATTCATAAAAATGTTTTCTAACTAATTAAGCAGCAAAATAATCTTTTCCTGAAAAATATTTTATTTCGAAATGACTTCCGTCGTATCAAACATTATATATCTTAGAAATGAGTGAGAGGGGGGAAGGAATGGCTTACCTTGGCAATCTGAGGACTGTATACAAACACTAACAGCAGAAAAAAGCAAGTTAAAAACATAAACACTTTGGTTTTAGCTTTAGTTGTAGAGTGAGTTTATATATAGGAGAGACAATAAAGCAAACAACAGAGGTATATGATAATTAACATAGGTACACACGCATACACACACTTGGTCTCGTGCTCCCAAGAATTCAGGTTGGTGTCACGAGGACAGAAAATAATACCTTAAAATATACGTCCTCGTGAAAAATAAATAAATAAATCTATCGGTATTCACGTATTCCAACCCAATTAATATTCCTTTTAAAAAAAAACACCAATAAAATACCATTAATTTGACTAAAACCTAAGAAAACATTGTCCTGATTGAACGGACCCTTTGTTTCCCAACGTTAAAACACTGGCTATAAAAGGTTGCATTACTTTATACAAAGGCACACGAGCCTACAGTGTGAACCATAATATTCTATTCCAACCAAGATTTAACTTATACGCATTCGAGGTACATAATTTCCTGAGGCGAGGGTCTACTTAAAGGTAGAAATAAAGTTTGTGTACGCATTATACATTATCTTTTTCAGACCCCACTTGTGAGACTACGTGATATGTCGTTGTTGTAATTCCAGGTACTCAATCTGTCATAGAATGTTAATTTTCAGGCTACTAAACTCATCTATGTAAAACGTTAGTTGCAAGTGTATATCTAGGATTTAATATTTATGAGTTCAATCTTTAAAATTACAGCACTATTCCAATTGTATTTTTAGTATTATGGGTCTGGACCTAATATCTCTTGCAATCTTAGCGAATTTTTACACATAAATTTAAGGGAAAACTACTCAATATAGTCACTCCCAAAAATAATATAAAATATATATTTTTTGTATATTAACATAATAGACATGTAATATACATATTTTTGTTATATATTTGGCTTCCGGATATAATTATTTTTGATTGACTGGATGCTTAACTTGGCCTAAATTTAAGTTCGCTATCGAAAATATTGGGTTCAAATAAATCCAATACTATAACTCTGTGTCTAACCTTGTTTTTGATAACCTAATAGTGTAAAATAATTTTTATAATGTATAAAAATAAAAAACAACCAAAGAAAGGATAATGGGGATCAAATCTATCAATGGGTTTGAGACATAACTTTCGGTGGTTCTCAACTTTGGGAGTACACTATTACACGATTTAAAAAACAGTGCTTTGATAATAATAAAAAAATTCGTGTAGGGACAAGATGAGGTATAGTATAAGATAATAAAAAGATTTTTTTAGTGTATAAAGTGGTGTGACGTGCAATTCGGAAAGTTGATTTTTCAAGGGTTTAATTGATTAAATTGACTAATTGGAGTTAGAGATGGACTTTAAAGATTGTAACATTTCCTCCAAATTAATGAATCCTTCAATAATGATTCTATAGTTAGAATTTGGGCTTTCACTTCTTTTGGTTTGGTAATTGATTATATGCATAATGCTCTTCTTTTTGTTACATAAGTTCGTAAACTTAAACTCATTCAGTTTGCCATTTTTTAATGAATTTAATTTATAACTAACTATGTAAATGAATTTATTTTAATGTAATTTAATATATTATAGCAGATTCGTAGTTAACACTAACAATATATATAAATTAAACTCTTATTCAGTACTTTAACCCTAAAAAATGCAGTAATTAGAACATTAATAAACAGAGATCTTAATCAGACCAAAGTGGTGATAGCAGAAAAGATAGGCTTGTGGGATGATCATGAACAGCGAAAATTCTTCAAGTGCAGTGATCAGACTGGACATGCTATAGTTAAGTTATTATGGCAGTGCAGTCCGGTACACAAAGTATTTCGTTTTTATACAGAATATGAGGAAGGACCGTATCTTAAGGAGGTGTGATGTGGGTAGCTTCCCCTAATGTCAGTATCAGTGGTGGATTTCACAGCTCAAACACGTAACCTATATGTCCCATGAAGACAACTTTAACGCTGCTTCAAGGCTCCCCTATATGGCTAGCTATTATTTTACAGATAAAATAACTCAAAAAGCTGACTTAGAAAGTGAAACTCAAGTGAATTTTACAGACTTTTTTCTGCTTTATGGTCGAGGAGATCTCTACATAAATGGGAGTAATAGTGAGTATAGCGAATTTTTACTTGGAATCCCATGCGAGCACAATGATTTCGCTCCCATATTTAGCTGCTGCTTTTTTATCCTTTCACATGCCTATACCCAAGAGTTATTTGCCATAGGAATCAATCATTGTTTTACAACTTTGGGAAAATATGCGTCCATTTTACTCTCATTATTTCCATTGACATGTATCATTATCATATCTCAAAGCACTTGAGGAATAATTTGAGACTTATGCATGCGTTACCAAAAGTTAGTGGGGAAATAGAGTTGAGGCACTAAGCTAGCTCACATAATAATCGATTTTTAAGTAGTAGGCAACTGTTTTAAACTTAAGTGATAATATATACTAGTATATATTTTGTTATATAGAGTATAAAAGAGTACGGAAAGAACAAAAATACAGTTTATCTATGAATATACCACATACTTGCAAAAGATGGTTAATGAACATGATCATTTTCCTCTTCCATACACGGCCCTTTATCAAGCTGGTTTACAAGAGTTCTGATTTTCCTAAATGGACACAACTTCTAGGGAATCTAATTTCATTGTACATCCAGAATAGTCCTAAGAAAATATGATCCTAGGCCGATACTTGACATAAACCCCCTCACCCCTTTTCAACTATCTCAAATAACGCACTAGCCGTAAGAGAAAGAGGTGTCGAATACAGGCACTCATCCGCTGAGCTGGTGCGCGAATACGTCAGAGAGTACTCTACCACGAGCTACCTGCCTCTTTCTATCTTATTAGTCAAACCTAAACATCCTTATTTAAAAAACAACGCTAACACCCTAGCTAAAGTAAGGGGCCTTTTTAATTCAATCTCCCACTTGGGCCTAGGAAGAAAAACGTCTTCTAGGCTTCTCTTGTAGTCAGCCCGTAATGCCTCCCTTTATTTGCTTGGCTCTCTTACAGCTCAGATCAGAATGCCAAATATTTTTCTATTGGAGCTTCCCTCATTGCTTTTATCGAACATAATGATGCGAATCGAGAGCGAGAAAAGAGAGGAAATGGACTATCTGGTTTGGCCACTACATTTTATGAAAAAAGATAGAGATGAATCCCCAAGACTAGAAAAATCAAAAGGAAGTAGGCTCTTAGATAGGGCATTCTCGCCTAGACCTTGACTTACCTATACCGATGTTAGTATGTTAGCACGAGAGTGGCTCAAGGAATCAAAAATGTTTCTTTGATTATTGAGTAAAGAAGCGCAGTAGGGGAAGCGGATATCACTGGTCTTAACTCTAATACTATTTTTCTTTGAGTAGATATCGGCATGTAGCGACCAGAACAGTCGTTTAGAGTATTACAACCCCGTTTCTCCATTTACTGCTCAAATTGTGCTTTACGGTTGTTATTTGACTTATAGGGGTAATTGGTTCGGGTCTGGTGAGGTTTTGAAATGAATTGGAATACTTAGTTCTAATGTTTAAAACTTAAGTTGAAAAGGTTGATCGGATATTGACTTATGTATAAACGACCCCAGAATAGAATTTTGATGATTCCAATAGCTCCGTATAGTGATTTTGGATTTAGGAGATTGTCCGAAAAAAATATTTGGAAGTCCGTAGTTAAATTAGTCTTGAAATGGATAAAATAGAAATTTAAGTTTGGAAGTTTGACCGGGGAGTTGACTTTTTGATATCGGGGTCGGAATCCGATTCTGAAAATTGGAATTGGTGCGCTATGTCATTTGTGAGCAAAATTTAATCAATCGGACCTGATTTGATAGCTTTTGGCATCGAATGTAGAAGTTAGAATTTCTTAGTTTCATTAGTCTTGAATTGGGGTATGATTCGTATCTTTAGTGTTGTTTGATGTGATTTGAGGCTTCGACTAAATTCCTATGATGTTTTAGGACTTGTTAGTACATTTGGTTGAGGTCCCAAGGGCTTCGAGTGAGTTTCGGATGGTTAACGGATCAATTTTGAGACTTGGAGTGTTGCTAGAAATTCTCTGCTATCTATATCTGGTTTCCTTCTACACGATCGCGTGAGAAGGTTTGCGATTGTGTAGGGTTAATTGGGGGCTGCTGAGTTTTGTTCTATGCGATCGCATGGGAACGACTGCGATCGTGTAGCTCGGAAGGAATGCATCGCGAACGCGTGGATCAAGTCGCATTCGCGAAGAAGAGGTGAGGCAGCTGGGATTTGGTAAAATTGTATGGTTGAACTCGTGGTTGTATGGGCATTCATATTTTGTAAATTTTGTCGGGTTCCGAGACGTGGTCCCCACAAGCGTCTTTTGGGTGCAATTTCGGATTTGTTGGAAAATTTATTTTCATATGGAATTAATTCCTATAATTTGTATTGACTGAATCAAATTATTTGTGACTAGATTTGAGGCGTTTGGAGGCCGATTCGCGAGGCAAAGGCATTGCAGAATAAAGAATTACACAGTTTGAGATACGTAACAAGTCTATATTTGGTCCTAAGGGTATGAAACCCCGAATTATGTGTTATGTGATTGATTTTGAGGTGACGCACATGCTAGGTGACGGGCGTGTGAGCGTGCACCATAGGAATTGTGACTTGGTCAATTCCATGGATTTGTGTAGTTGAATAATTTGTTGTTACCCGTACATTTTTCCACGTATTAGTGAAATCGAATTGTAAATCATGATTAAACCATGTGTTGACACTATTGGGACCCACAGAGGTCATGTACATGTTGAATCATCTGTTAAATTACTGTTCTATACTCAGTCACTGTTTTACTTGCATATTACATATCAGTCCTTATTGTTCATTATTGATGCATCATATCATTGTCGTTTAGGCTTCTTAACATAATTTTTAAGAGCCCGAGATACTGGGCAAGTTGATGACTGAGTGAGGCCGAGGGCCTGATTGTGAGGATATTTATGAGATCGGGTTGCATGTCATCGATTTATGCCATGATTGGCTTATTATAGCGCTTGGGCTGAAGGAGCCCCTCCAGAGTCTGTACACACTGAGTGTGAGTGCCGAGTGCTGAGTGATTGAGAGTAATGAGTGACTGTGAGGAAAGAGTGATTGTGAGGTTGTAGTGAGTGGGAGGACTGAGTGACTGTTGCTTTGAGAGGATGCATTAATTTCATTTATGTTGCACTTCAGTTGTCATATGTCACTGTTTTGGAAATTGTTGAAAGACATTATCTTCTGTTTCAGTCGAATTTGATATGAAATTACTGTTTGAGTTTTAAATGTTGAACTTGAAAGCATGCATGCCTTCTTATGTTGGAAATTATTATAATTGGACTTAGTTGTGAAGCTCGTCACTATCTTCAGCTCTTTATTTAGTATTGTTACTTGCTGAGTTGGTTGTACTCATACTACACCCTGCACCTCGTGTGCAGATCTAGGTGCTTCCGGATACGGCGACTATTAGATCTCAAAGTGTTATCAGTTGGAGACTATCAAGGTAGCGTCTTGGCGTCCACTGACTTTGACTCTCTTCCTTTCAGTTATTTTACTGTTCTATATTTTTAGACAGTATTTTATCAGTCAGACGTTGTTAGATGCGCATGTACTCCGTGACACCGGATTTTGGAAGTGTATTTTTATGTCAGTAATTTGTGAGATTCTCTATGAAATTCAAATATTGTTTTTTCAAACTTAACATAAATTGTGGTTTATTGAGGGTGTCGGTTTGCCTAGTATTGAGATAGGCGCCATCACGACAGGTCAGGATTTTGTATCGTGACAATAACCATTGTTATTTCATGTGTAGCTCTTACCATTGAAGGAATAACTATTGCTTTGGCTTGATTGTTTTCACTAGGTCTAGCTAGGTTGGGAGTTGATTAGCCCGAGTTGTGTTAAGATAAGTGGCACTTGAATTGGAAGTAGCCATCGGCCAGGTCTTGGATAGATCTCAAGCGGGCTTGAACTACTTTATTCGGTCTTCAGCTGGCCTATGAGGCCGCAGAAAGAGAAGAAAAGGAAAGATGGTACTAAAAAGGGACTGCTACCAATTAGGCTAGAAAGAAGACATTAAGCGTCGGGTAAAGTGACTTACTTGAATGGTGAGCTATCCTATAAGACTAAGAAGCGGGGAGAGAGAAGGATAACCTCTTTTAAAATGACAGAGCCGCTTGACCGCTACTTACATATCTGGAGTTCCGGATTGAACTAGGGAACGAAATCCAAGGGCAACGAAGGCCCTTAGATAGGACTTCATCTATGAATAAAAGAGAATTTGTTTCAGAGCTCATCACAACCATCATAACCTAACTAAAGGATTGCTACGGGCACTAATCCTTCTATTCAAAGTTCCTATTGAATGTAGTTTGTCCTACAGCTCGCTAAAGTGAAGGTTATTCAGCAGTATAAGCAAGTTATTCTTAACCCTATAGTGAATTCTGATACTCTGCGCTATGAGCTAATAAAAGTCATCTAGCTCATCTAAGTCAATAGGCTACTAGTGCTTATTATGTTCTTAATCTATTGTGAAATTTCTCAGGGCTCTTCTCTATGAAAAATGCCTCCTCGTTCTTCGTCCATTCCCGTTCGATGGAGAAAGGTTTTGGTAAGGCCGGAACCGTGGTCATCGATTTTTCAGTTTGCCAGCCGGTAAGATCTCAGAGATTGCCCAGCCAGCTAGGTAGTCGAGTGAATCAGACAGGACACTCGAAGAAAGGGGGTGGTGGGGGGTGGAGGGAAACACGAGGACAGAGAGGCAAGGGGGGGGGGGGGGGGCACACTGAGCAAGTACGAGAAATTGGCCTCACTCCGCTTTCTTAAAAGAATTACCATGTCGTATCGTAAGACAAAAACTCACCACTGGAGCTTAAAACCAATATCTTGGGGAAAGGGGGAAAATCATTCCTTCCATGATTTCCATGACACGAATATTACCNCTCATGGGAAAAAAGTCTGGGGAAATTAAAAGAGACCTTGATGTCTTCGCCCTAAGCGCATGCCAGGAAACTCATTCCTCTCATGATTTCCATGACACGAATCTTACTCTAGGGATCGAAATAAAAGGTAAAATACTCCTTACTCGTAATTAAACCCACTAATCATCATATCTTTTTTACCATGTTCGATTTGCAGAACGGGGATATTCGAATCCGGTCCTTCTGACATATCTGCATCCCATGTATAGTAAGAGGCTTTCCAATGATGAACTTCGGAGCTAGAAGCCCGTATATAGATTTGGTCGAACCCAATAACTTTTGCTCAAATAGTATATTTGTATTTAAAAAATAATTAAATATATATATATATATATATATTGAATCTAGAACCGAATTATTAGAATCTGAAGTCGTTATTCTAAAATTCAGAACTCATAAAATTTAAATTTTGACTCCATCTCTGCTTTTATATCTCCTCCCACCCTTGGAAGGGCAAAGGAAGAAAACTCCATAACTTGTGAACTTAGTATATAAGAATCAAATATGACACTTTGCTAAATTTTTGGATGGATAATTCAGATGTGATTATTCGCCTCCTCATTGACTTGTGAAAAGCAAATGTAAATTTTCAAAATAGAGCTTTATTGTAGTGGAACATGTAGTACAATCAATCATGCAGGGAATAAACTTTTACATCCTTTGCAAATATGATCCCTTACAAAGTAGAAAGGTTTAAAAGCCAACCCTGAAGGATTGAATAAAAAGAGTTGAGATATTGCTTTTTGCACACATTATGAAAAAGATGCCTTTTGATTAGCTTTCTCGTCACGCGGCAAAAAGAAAAAAAATCCACTCTTCTTTTATTTATGGTTAAAGTTCTAAAAAGTCTTGAAAGGATTAGGGCGTAGATTTTATTTTTTGTTTACGTCTAACTAACAAATGCATAATACTCCATCAGTTCTAATTTATGCGTCTTAGTTTGACTAGATTGTCAAATTTCCACGTAATTGGTGACATTGAATATAGAGACAAAAATAAAGATTACAAAATGAAATATCCACATTTTCTTAAATAAAATGAAGCAGAAATTACAAAGCTCACAGAAAAATAGATGTTACATTTGAAAAAACACACATGACAAGAGGGAAAATAGCCTGTAAAATATATATTTTTTGTATACTTGGCTTGCGAATGTAATTATTCTTGGACAGCGGCCAAATATGTAACTTGCCCGAAAAAGATCTCTAAGCATAGTCTTCAGAGACTGGAAGTGGATCATGGGATCCAATAAACACATCACCGTAAATAAAGCCCAGCTAATCCTCCACCAATAAGTGGGCCGACCCAATAGATCCAGTTCTGTGAAAAATCTCCAGAAACCACAGCAGGCCCAAATGATCGAGCTGGGTTCATTGACCCACCACTAAATGGGCCAGCAGCCAAGATATTTGCTCCAACAATGAACCCAATTGCAATAGGTGCAATTGTTCCAAGGGAACCATTTTTGGGGTCTGCTGCAGTAGCATAAACAGTGTAGACCAGTGCAAAGGTAATGACTATCTCCATTACCACTCCTTCAAATCCAGTGAGCCCAGCAGCAACTCCATGAGTAGGAACAGCCTGCAACAGCCCAATATTTTAGGCCCATTAAGTTAGAATCCACCCATTATAACTCGTAGAAATGACACCAGGTAGCCACTTTAAAGAGCTGCTATTTAGGAATTAGACAATGTATCCTAAATTTCAGTTTTCAGTTCAATTTTTTCGGGACAAAAATATCCTCAATTGTCCTGAATTTGAGATTTTTGGTTCATATTTTCATGACAGAATAAGTATTGGCTAATACCTAAATAGCAATCCTAAGATTAGCTATTTGTGTACTTCCCCCTTATAACTCTTGTTACTCAAATAATCAAAGTCAGATTTAATGTTTATTTTTTTCTAGTCAGTATATATAAATTATAAATTGATTATATAGGATTATATAAATATTGTATATGGATTATACATTAGTCGACTATTTTAAATTTAAATGATTGGATAGACAGTTATTCGGGTTAAAGTTAAAACAACCCCTACATAATACATACCAATCCACCAGTAACAAATTTGAGGAGAAGGCAAGCAACTGTAGAGCCAAGCAATTGGGCAATCCAGTAGAAGAAACCAGTCAAGATAGTTATATTGCCACCAACAGCCAATCCAAAGGTGACAGCTGGATTCAAATGGCCACCTGAGATATTGGCTGCCATTGAAACTCCAACAAACAATGCAAATGCATGTGCCACAGCCACTGCTACTAAACCAGCTGGGTCTAGAGTTGCATCTGTTGTCAACTTATCTGCAAAATCACCCAACAAATAAAAAATACTGTAGTTTGATATATAATATATTTTTTCTACTAAAATAGACACTTCTCATAGACAGCAACAAAGTTAGAAATTTACGACAAAATATATTTAATATATAGGAGATACATTTAAATTTTAATATTTTTTTTTGATAACTAACTATTTATATTACCGCTCAAAAAAATATTTACAACTCTGAGAAATCAAAAATAAGTTGTTTGGACATTAAGTCCCAAATTTGCTGGACAACGTTGCCAACACTGTACTGCTCCACAAACAGCCTTTATGGATAGAAATTTAGTAATGACATGTGTCTATCTAGGCTGTGCATTATATGTGCTCTTTGATGTATCTCTCTTATCACTTGCTTTGTCACTTGATCATAGACACGCTGTGTAATTTTTCGTAATTTTTTTACGGTTAACCACCCTTAGCAAAAGTTGGCTTCGCCCTATACCCATAGCATGCAAACTTCAATAAAAAAAAGCCTTTTGAAACATGTATGTTTTCTCAGTGGACATCCGAAACTCATAATATTTTCTAAGAACATTTCTACGATAATATAGCATAAAGACATAATTAGTTTCACAAATTTCACTACAATGATCATAATAAACTTATTCTCTTTGTAACAAAATAAAGACTTAATTTAAATGAGTTACAACATCATAATTGACACGTAAAGAAGGTAATAACTCATACTACATTAATAGACATTACAATGATAATAATATATTACTTACTGTAAGATATTGCAGATCCAACACCAGCAAAAACAAAGAGAAGAGTAGCAATGAACTCAGCTAGGTATGCCTTGATTGAGGCTGCACTAACAGAGTCATTATAGTTACCAAAGGCAATCTTCACCATTTTTGCTCCCAACTAAATATTTGCTAATTAACCAATTATGGTATTTTGTAAATAAATTGATGGCTTTTAAAGTTCCAGAAATAATAGCTTATATAGTTGAGAGTTGAGACCATAATTAGAAAGAAAGAAACAAAAAGTCAACAAGTTTATTTGCCTATTGGGCTAGGTTTCACCGACCATGCATGGGGACTTATTTGAGTAGAGTCCGGCAAATGATTGGTGCCGGCCCAACCCACTGACTTTCTTTGAGTATAATATTACACATTATTTGGGTTTAATTATGCAGACAACTAATTAAGTTCAATTACATAGTAATGGACATTCCAACAAATGAATTGAATATTTTGGTTAGCTAAGCTTAACCACTAATCTACTATACGACAACCTTTCAAAGAGGAAAAAAGAATCTTACAAAAAAATAAAAAAGGAAAGGTATTTTTGATGTCACTATCAATTATTTTGAGAATAAAATAACCAAAACGACGTTCTTAAACGTGGGGGGATCCGTGGTTTAGTACATCCATCCATGTCACACCTTAGTTTTTTTTTTTTTGTAAAAAAATCGTTATAGGTTTGATGTGTACTCCTTTTCCGTTGAGGCAGTATTGTGTTAGCCTCGTGTTCCCTATGTTTAGATCGTTAATTTTTCTTTTGCTTCGGTTATATATATTATTTTCTAGTTGTTATTACTGGTAGATGTTGAAATCTAGAGAAGAAACTAAGATTGTAAAATAGCGTGTGGTGTTTAAGAAAATCTCCGAGAGAGAAAGAGAGAGCCGATATTTTTTATTGTTCTCAAATGAATGAATATTTTGTACAATAAAAGAATGAGAGAAAGGAATATAAATAGTGGACCTTGACCCGGTGGCCCAACTACCACTAACACAACATGGGCCACTCCTAACTAAGTCTAATTACAATAATAGGCCCAATTATAACCATCATCCTTTGTCTAATATTTTAACAGCCCCCCTCAAGTTGGAGGGTGATAGAACTCCCAACTTGCGAAGATGATAATGGTGAGCAGGCCTAGTAAGTGCTTTGGTAAGAATATCAACAACTTGAGCATCACTAGACACATGGGCCAAGCTAAGAAGCCCATCACCAATCTTGCGTCGAACAAAATGACAGTCCAGCTCTATATGTTTGGTCCGTTCATGAAAAACTGGATTGCGAGCAATATGGAAAGCTGCATGCTTATCACAGTATAAAGGAACATGAGAAGAGGAAGGAAGACCAAAATCATGTAATAATCTGGAAAGCCAAGTAACTTCAGCAGCAGCTTTACTCATGGCCATGTATTCAGCTTCAGCAGATGAAAGAGAGACCACAAGTTGTTTCTTAGATTTCCAACTGACTAAGCAGTCTCCCAGAAAAATACAAAAACCAGTGACATGCCTTCTACAATCAGCACAAAGAAGCCCAATCACTATCACAATATACCCTTAATGCAAGGTCAGGAGAATGACTAAAGAATAACCCAAAATCTGAAGTTCCTTTCAAATAGCGCAAGAGATGTAAAGCAGCCTGCATATGAGGAACTCGAGGAGTTTGCAGGAACTGGCTAAAGTGCTAGACTGCAAAACTGATATAAGGTCGTGTGTGTGTTAAGAAATTTAACTTGCCCACTAGGAATCTATATTCTTCAGGCTTGGGCAAAGGATCACCAACAGAAGCCTTTAATTTCTCATTGGGAGTAAGAGGACAAACAACAACAAAGGCAGAAGATGCAAACGACTCTAACAAGTCATGAATAAACTTCTTTTGATGAAGAAGAATTCCAGAATCACAGTAGAGAACCTCAATTCCCAGAAAATAATTAAGAGAACCAAGGTCCTTAATCCTGAACTATTCATGTAGAAAACCCTTTAAAGAGGAAATCTCAGACATATCAGTGCTAATAAGAATGATTTCATCCACATACACGGCTAAAATCACCAAGGAAAAACCAGAACCCTATTAAATAGGGAGTAGTCATTTAAAGAATGAGAATATCCCCTAGAACAATGAGCTTGAGACAATTTTGCATACCATTGTCTGGAAGCCTGTCTCAAACCATAGAGGGACTTGAGTAGTTTACAAACTAAAGGAGGAGAAGAAGAAGAAGAAGAAGAAGAAGAAAAAGAAAAAGAAAAAGAAGAAGAAAAAGAAGAAGAAGAAGAAGAAGAAGAAGGAGAAACAGATAAACCAGGAGGCACTCTCATGAAAACCTCTTCATCAAGATCCCCATGTAAGAAGGCATTATTTACATCAAGCTGGAACAAGGGCCAGTGTTGTTTGACAGCCACAACAATCAAGGTTTTCACAGTAGATATTTTGACAACAGGAGAAAAGGTTTCATGAAAATAAACTCCTTCAACCTGAGTATCACCTCTAACTACCAACCTGGTCTTATACCTCTCCAGAGTCCCATCAGCCTTATATTTTACTTTGTATACCCACTTACAACATATAGGCTTCTTACCAGGGGTAACTCAACAATGCCCCAAGTTCTATTAGCCTCCAAAGCCTCAAACTCCTTTCTCATAGCCTCCTGTCGCTCAGGGACAACAACAGCCTGTGAGTAAGTGTAAGGCTCAGGAATATGGAGATGTGAGCTGGGGGCATCGAATAAAACAGACTCAGAGCTAGAAGAAACAAGGGCACAAGTAGAAAGAGGAAGTGTGGGACACACAAAGTCCTGAAGATAAGCAGGGACAATGTGAGGCCTACTAGACCTTCTAATAGGAGGAGGATTAGAAAAGGGAGGAGAAGAAACATGAACATGAGAAGATAAATAAGAAAGTGAAGCATCAGAAGAAAGGTCAGGAGTGAAAGGAGAAGGAGAAGGTATAGGAACAGAAGGAGATAGAGAGGAAGTTGAATCAGGAGAGAGATGTTCAGGAAGGATGAGTGGAGAAGAATGATCAGGGACAGAAGATGGTATGGAAGAGGATAAATCGTCAGAAAAGTGACCAGGAGTGAGAGGAGAAGGCAAGACAGGGGATGGGGAAGGAGAATATTTAAAAAAAAAAAGGAAAAATGTGTTCAAGGAAAATTACATCTCTGGAGACAAAACAAGATTGAGTGGTCAGATTGTAAAATTTATATCCCTTTTTGGAAAAAGGATAGCCAAGAAAAACACATGGGATAAACCTAGGATGGAATTTATCTCTATGTGTTTTAGGCATAGTGGAGTAACAAAGGCAATCAAAAGACCTAAGATGGGAATATGTAGGAACCTTTCCAAATAGTAGTTGGGGACTCTTGTGCTTGATAAGAGGGGAAGGAAATCTGTTTATCAAATAGGTAGCAGTAAGGAGACAGTCTCCCCAGAATTTCATAATAAGATGAGATTGAAACAAAAGAGCCCTGGCAGTTTCTAACAAGTGCCTATGTTTTCTCTCAACCACACCATTTTGTTGTGGAGTGTGTGGACAAGAGGTTTGATGGATAATTCCTTTTTCAGAAAGAAAAGGGAACCAGAAGAAGAGGAACCTAGCTCTAAAGCATTGTCACTTCTCACAGTCTGGACTCTAGTCTGAAATTGTGTTTCAACCATGGAAATAAAGGCCTTAATAGGTCAAAAGCATTGCTTTTTGCCCCCATTAGGTGTGTCCAGGTAGCCCTAGTGTAGTCATCTACTATAGTAAGGAAGTAATTAACACCAGAGTGAGTAGGAGTGGAGTAAGGACCCAAGTATCTATGTGGACAAGCTGAAAAGAATGAGTGGACTGAATAGAACTATCAGGAAAATGAAGTCTAGTTTGTCTTGCTAAGGGTAAATAGGGCATGTGAAGGACTGTTTAGAAGACAAACCATCATTAATCCCATAAATAAATTTTATTTTTGAAAATGGTATATGTCCAAATCTATAAGATAATATTTCATCCCGGAGTTGTTTGATTTTGTTGAAATAAGAAGCTATGTCTAAAGATCCTTGGGAGATATGGGTTAATTCTTTCTTTAGTTAAAATACTCTAGCTCCATCAGCCTTACCATATCTCTCTTCCAATTCACACCAAATGTCTTTGGCAGATTCAGAATATTCTACGCTACGAGATATATCCTTTGACAAAGAGTTAATCGACCATGACACAACAAGATTATTATATCTTTGCCACTGGCGTGCCAGAGGGGACCCAAGAAGTGGCTTCGAGAGAGAAAGAGAGAGCCGATATTTTTCATTATTCTCAAATGAATGAATATTATGTACAATAAAAGAATGAGAGAAAGGAATATAAATAGTGAGCCTTGACTCGGTGGCCCAATTACCACTAACACAACATGGGTCACTCCTAACTAATTCTAGTTACAATAGTAGGCCCAATTATAACCATCATCCTTTGTCTAATATTCTAACAATTATTGTTTCTTTGATTTGCTTTTATAAAGTCGAAGGCCTACTAAAAATAGTCTCTCTATCTTCACAAGGTAGGAGTAAGATTACTTATGCGAATACATTGGGTATGTTATTGTTGTTATTATTGTTGTTTATAGTTTTGACGCGGTTGTAAATAAGAAAGAGTAAAAAGTGAATTAAGGGGCTATTTTGGTGACTGGTTTTATTAAGGAAAGTTCATTTTTCACAAGCTACATTATTCCTTTCTGGCACAGTCTTACATGCAGGGGCGATTGGCGAAGCTATGTTGGATCAAGGATGGTCAACTGAATTCCTTCGCTGAAAAATTATACTACATATAAGGTAAAATATAATGTACAATAATGCAATGCATGTACTAGCAAAGGGTGTTCAAAATTTGAACACCCTTATTGAACTTTCTGGCTTCGCCACTACATGCATTGCATTATTGTACTTTGATGTTGGTTTGCACTTCCCTTTTAAATGGTTATTAAGTTAAACCTCTTGCGGATTAGGAGAGAATTGATTCAATGATTAGAGTTCTTCACTTTCAACGTCCCTTGGGAAGAAGGTCATTGACCCTTGGAGTTTCAAATCACCAAAGAAGGAAAGAGAAAAAAAATAGTTTAAGGGTTTACCAAATCAAAACCAAAATAAAAGAAAAAGTAAAACCTTTTCTACGATTTTAGAACAATTTCTTTAAAACAAAGGAGCTACATACAACTGCTCGGCATTGTTCTCATAATTGTTGTTGAATTTTGTAACTTCCTTTTTTATAATATCAAGTAGTACTCCCTCCGATCCACAATAAGTGACCAATTTACTTTTGGCACGCCCATTAAGAAAATACTAAATTCTATACAAAAATACCTAGTCTGACTAAGCTACCCTTAATTAAATATTTAATGTGAGGAGTAAGAAAACTTTTTAGGGATATGTACATAAGGGTTATTTTGTAAAAACAAATTGAATTCTTTCTTGATTATATAAATGGACACTTCTTTTGGACCAAAATGAAAAAACAAATTGGTCACTTATTGTGGACCGGAAGGAGTACATAGTGTAAATTTTTGTGCTTTTCTGTTTTCCTGATTCCTGGCTTTTTACTTTTTGTAATGATTTGAGATAGCTATAATGTTTAGAAAGTTTTGATACTGAAGGCATGTAGACAAGAGGATGAAAAAGAGGCGAAGGAGAACCAAAAGCAATGTTCACTAAATTAATCGACAGTATTTTCATGCTTTCTGTTACGCGGCGCCTTCCTAAAATTCCTTGGAAGGGCGACGTAAAGCTAAGAAACTGATGCCAGTGCATTTGTTGTCCTCCAATTGAGGTCCCCTCCGTACGTTAGACGAGATTGTTAGTGTCGTATGGTAAAAACAATGTCAAGAGCAATTGAGAGAACATAAATGAGAATTGAAGAAAGCTTAATTGAATTAATGAAAGCTATTACAGAAAAAGCATCGCGGTGTCGAGGGGGAGAGACACCAGTACAGAGAATTATTTGCTTGCTAGAAATTTTTGAATGCTTGATACCCCCTAATAATGCATAAAAAAAATAAACCAAAGTTATAAGACTTGACCTAAATAAGCTAGAGAATCATAATGAAAATACATGGAATAAAACTACTCTATATTTACAATGAAAAGGACATGGTTTTCTACAAGGTAGAAACAGGTTCGTTGTCAGCAACCTTGTCTTTTCCATCACGATCTGCGTGTGCGACATTGTGTGCGCGCACGGCGCTGTTGGTAGATGTCTGTAGCTGGGCGCTGGTGAGGGATATCGGTGGGGCGACAAAGGCACATGCACACTTTTCACTTGGCGCAACCAAGACCACGGGGCCGTCCGTGGCGCTAGGCGATTGGAGGCTTTCCAGGACGCCACGGGGCGCGTCCAATGGGTCATGGGTTATGGCTGGAAAACCGTCCATGACATTCTCCCCCACATGAATTGGCGAAGTCCTCGACGCCTTACTTGCAAGATAATCTTCAATTAGGCTCTTGTAGGCTTTGAGGTTTGTTCCTCTCTCCCAAGTATTCTCCTCTGCATTGCAACCCTGCCATTTCACCAAAAACTCTTGGTGATCTTTCCTTGAGGCGTGAATCACTCGATCATCAAGTATAGCTTCAGCACGCCTTTTCCTGATTGAATTGGGGCCTCGAATATTGAGTATTGTGAGTTGGCTCTGTGAAGGGTCCTCAGTGTCTTCCCGAAAAGGTTTCAGAAGGCTGACATGGAAGACGAGATGGATTTTCCACCAAGTTAGGGTATCCACTCGGTATGCAACTTTCCCAATGCGTCTTTTAATAGACAAGGATCCGATGTATTATTGCAATAGGAGAGGGTCATGGACCCCTGCAAACAAGTACCCCTTTGAAATTTTGACTATCATTTTGTCTCCTACTTGATATTCAACAAAGCGACGATTTTGATCAACATGCCTCTTCATAAGCTTTTGGGCTTTGACCAGATAGCTATGCACTATCTCCAATTTTTGCTTCCATTCTTTTGAGAAGCTAGCAGCTCAAGGAGATTTTGACATGTTTGGTGCATTCACAGTGTGTGGGAGTAACGGTTGCTGCCCGGTAACAATTTCAAAAGCGCTTTTGTTTGTACTAGAGCTATTTTGTGAATTGAAACACAATTGAGCAACATCCAGAAGCTTCACCCTATTCTTCTGCGATCCTGTTACAAAGTGGCAGAGGTATTCCTCCAACATACCATTGAACCGCTCTGTCTGGCCATCAGATTGCGAATGAAAACTTGAGTTGTGACTCAATTTTGACCCTACGCACTTAAAGAGTTGGGTACAAAGGTTGCTAGTGAAGCGTGAGTCGCGATCACTAATGATGTATTTGGACAGGCCCCCATATTTGACGACATGAGAAAAGAAGAGTCGAGTTGTATCTTCTGTTGATATATATTGTGGGGTTGCAATAAATGTAGCATACTTGGAATATCAATCCACCACAACCAAGATAGTTGTGAGATCTCCGACCTTGGGCAATCCGGTGATGAAATCCAGGGAAACACTTCCCCAAGGTCTCTTTGGGACAACAAGTGGTTCCAAGAGTCCCGCTTGTGTCAAGAGGTCTGACTTGTCCTTCTGGCATACTAGACAAGTCCTCACATATTGAGCGACATCATCGGCCATTTAAGGTCAATAATATGCACGACGAAGTAATGCCATGGTGTGTTCTTCACCGGGATGGCCCACCCACAAAAGTATCATGGCATTCCGCTAGAAGAGTCCCTCGTAGATCACCTCTTTTAGGAACATAAAGTCGATTCCCTTTCACTTTCAGGAAACCAACTTCCACGTAGAACTGGCGAGTCATGCCCTGTCCTACCAGATCAACCAAATACTGAGCAGCAGGATCCTTTATGAGTAGATCTTGTATTTGGTCTTTTATGGTGGTGGAAACTTCACTCCACCTTAGGGTGGCGAGTAGGAACACCGATGATAGGTCAGCTCTTCGACTGAGTGCATCAACAACATGATTAGTCTTTCCACTTCGGTACTCCAGGTTGAAGTGAAATTCCGCTAGGAGTTCCTACCACCTGGCTTGTCGACCATTTAGTTTTGGCTGGGTCATGAAATGACTAACAACTTTGTTGTCTATCTTGACCACGAACGGGTTTCCCAGCAGAATGTTCCTCCAGAGGCGTAAGCAATGGACAACAACTAATAATTCTTTCTCGTGGGCGGCATAGCGTCTCTCTGCATCTTTTAGCTTCCCGCTCTCGTAATCTATAAGATGTCTTTCTTGTAGCAAGACTCCGGCAAGAGCATAGTCAGAAGCACATCTGTTTGTACCTCGAATAGCTTGGCCAAATCGGGGAGAGCCAAGACGGGGCTACTAGACATAGCCACTTTTAATGCGTTGAAAGCCTTCGCTCGCATGGGTCCCCAATCCCAAGGCGTGACCTTCTTTAGGGGTTCTGTCAATGGCACTGCGATGAGGGAGTAATTTTTCACAAATCGTCGATAGAAATTGCATAGGCAAAGGAACGCCCTCAAGGCATGGATATCCTTGGGCGGTGGCTAATATGTGATAAATTGAATATTTTGTTGGTCCATCTTTATCCGCCCTTGCTCAATGTCATGTCCAAGGAAGTCTATCTGCTTTTGAGCAAAGGAGCACTTGGATAGCTTCGCATATAATTCGTGCTCCCGCAATCGGGCTAGGACCTTCTGCAAGTGCTCCAAGTGTTCTTCCAGTGTTTGTCTATAAACCACAATGTCATCCAAGTAGACCACAATGAATTCGTCAATGTACTCTTGGAATACTTGGTTCATCAGGAAGCAAAATGTGGCTGGAGCGTTAGTCAAGCCGAACGACATACCCAGAAGGTCGAATGACCCATATCTTGTCACACAGGTTGTCTTGTGTTCATCACCCTCAGCAATACGAACTTGCCAATACCATGTCTTCAGGTATACTTTCGTGAACAAAGTCGCAACACCCAATCTATCGAACAAGTCTTCCATGAGCGGAATAGGATACTTGTTCTTCACAGTAATATTTTTAGAGCCCGATAATCCACACAGAGTCGTAGACTACTATCATATTTCTTTTGGAATAGCACAAGGGACCTATATGGGGACTTGGAGGGCACAATGATCTATGTGTCTAGCATTTTCGTCAATTGTCTCTGAAGCTCGGTGAGTTCGGGTTGTGAAATTCTATAAGGCGCCCGGGCGGGTGGCTTCGCACCCGGCACCAACTCAATCTCATGGTCCACAGTGCGCCTAGGAGGGATTCACTTTGGAATTTCCTGTGGCATTCCGTCTTCAAACTCCAGTAGTAGCTCATTCACGAGTGTAGGAATGGGACCCGGGGAGCGTTCCACATCTTCAATTCATAGGGTAGCCAGAAAATGTAGGTTCATGTCTTTTGATTCCCTTCTTTAACTGCAAGGCCGAGTTGTTCTCAGTGGACATCTTCATGAGCATGCACGGGATACTGCATGGCTTGGCTCTGTTTGATCCCATAATCAGTAGCATGTCTGGATACGGCACGAGCATGGTGTTGGTTTGCCTCAAGAATTCCAACCCAACTATAAACTCGAAGTCATTTATGATCACCGCGCAAGTTGAATTTTCCTTTATAAGGACCAAGCCTCACTGGTACTTCTTTGGCTATTCCACCCACTGGCTGAAGAGGTGAATTGATAGCCTTGACATGACCTCTGGACTTTCCTACAACTATACCAAGGCGCTCTACCTGAGTTGAGGCCAAGTAGTTGTGGGTAGCACCCGTGTCTATCATCGCCCGAATGGGCTTGCCATTTACCTTCAGTTCGACGAACATTAAGTTCCTCTCCTGTTTAAGAGGATTCCTCTCATCCGTATACTTTTTCCCTTTCTTGGCGATTGGGTAGGGGTCCTTCTTCTTACGGATACCAACATTGCTTCCCGCTAATGCCTCAGAAATAGAACCAACAATTGCATTGAAGGTATCTACTGGTTCGGTCTGGTCCGCATCATCTGCATCGTCATTCGCCCCATCATCAAAAGCTTGATGTGCGTTCATCTGTGCATGTGGTCATTCATTATTCCAATGTGGCTCGCCGCAATGATGGAATCATGAAGGGGGCTTTCTCCCCGATCATTGTTGTTTAACACAACACTATTGCTGCCTGAGGAAGGAGCCTTAGATATGGTTGCACTCCGATCTCCCCCACTTCTGCTAGGACCACTATTGCTAGGTTGGCCCCCTTTGTATCTCGCTCGAACAGGAGGCTGAGGTCTATCCTTCCGAGCTTCCACTTGATAGTCCCTAAGGCATTCCGCGCTGCTTGGATCGCCTTGGGTAGGGTATCTACCCTTTGTCTTTGCAGATCCATACGGGCATAAGGTTTTAACCCTTCCAAGAATGTGAAGAGTTTGTCTTTGTCCCCCATGTCACGTATGTTCAACATGAGCACGGAGAATTCTCGCACTTAATCCCGCACTGACTTGGTCTGGCAGAGCTCACAGAGTTTTCTCCTTGCATTGTATTCAATATTTTTGGTGAAGAACTGTAGGCATATGGCTTCCTTCATCTCTACCCATATCTCCATAGCATCTTCATCGGCCCTGATGGATTCGTACTTCTCCCGTCACCAGAGTTTAGCATCATCCTGAAGATACATGGCAGCAGTTGCTACCTTCTTGGCTTCTTCTAGGCCTCCCACGACTTCGAAGTACTGCTCGGTGTCGAAGATAAAAATTTCCACTTCTTTAGCATTCCTAGATCCACTGTATGGCTTTGGCTAAGGAATTTTCAGTTTTTGTGCCACGGGGGCGAGGTTCACAACACCCCCGATTTGGTTTCCACCTCCTCGAAGCAAGCCTTGTAAAGCAGCATTGACAACATTGAGTTGTCCTGTCAAGTTGTCTATAGCTTGTTGCATGGTTGTCACCTTGTCTGCCTCTTGTGCCCTGTAGGCTAAATCCTCGGCACGCTCCTGTTGGAGGCCCTCGAATTTACGAAAAATTTCGGCTGCCTCAGTTGCTGCCGTTTGCTGGTCTCCTTCAGAGTCGCGACTGATGTTTTCTATGTCAACTTCGGCGTGGAGCATTCTGCGGTCCAGGTCGTCCAACCTTTGCACTAGGTTGGTTTTTCGTTCAGGCACCGTATCCACGATGGGTCGTAATACGTCAACCGTCTCTTCAAGGGCTGATATGCGGTCCCCATGATTCACCATGGTCAGAAATGGTAGTAATGGCAATGCGTTCCCTCGTTCGATGTCGAGCCTAGGCTTTGATACCTACTGTTACGCGGCACCTTCCTGAGATTCCCTGGAAGTGCGACCTAAGGCTAAGCAACTGATGTCAGTGCAATTGATGTCCGCCAATAGAGTTCCCATTCGTACGCTAGATGAGATTGACAGTGCCGTACGGGAAATCAATGTCAAGAGAAATTGAGAGAACATAAATGAGAATTGAAATAAAGCTTGATTGCATTACTGAAAGCTATTACAAAAAAGGCAACATGGTGTCGAAGGGGAGAGACACCAGTACAGAGAATTGTTTGCTTGCTAGAAAGTTTTGAATGCTTGATCCCCCCTAATAATGCTTAAAAAAAATAACCAAAGTTACAAGACTTGACCTAAATAAGCTAGAGAATCATAATGGAAATACATATAAAACTACTCTATATTTACAATGAAAAAGACTTAGTTTTCTACATGGTAGAAACAAGTCCCTTGTCAGCAACCTTGTCTTTTGCATCACGATCTGCGCGCGTGGCGCTGTTGGCAGCTGTCTGCGGCTGGGCGTTGGCGAGGGATATCATTGGGGCGAGAGAGGCACATGCGCGCTTGTCACTTGGCGCAGTCAAGACCACGAGACCGTCCGTAGCGCTAGGAGAATTGCAAGGACGCCATGGGGCGCGTCCAAGGGGTCATGGGTATGGCTGGAAAGCCGCCCATGACACTTCTTATAAACTTTGTTTCACTAGAATATCAAGGCTTAATTTATTTCAGTTTCATACGTATATGAAACATGAATATTATTGGAATCGTAGATATGATGAACCTATGAGTGAAAACTACGATCACTGAATTATTTTCAATTTCAAGTTTGAAATTCTTATTCACTCAGCATATTTTTCAAAATAACCTCAACATATTAAAACATATTAGGAGATTGTAGATAGATATCGACGGTCAAAGAATATTGTAAAAACAAATGATGCCGAAAATAATAAATAATGGATTTTATATTCATATGTTCATTATGAATTGTCACTACTAAAAATTCACTAAAAACCGATCAAAATTGGTCGGTTATGGCCAATTACCGACCAAAATGCGACTATTTACGTGTGAACGATATTTTAATGGCCAGAAAGGAATACCGACCAAAGTTGAACGGAAATTACCGACCAACGTTGGTCGGTCAATTAAATTCAAAAAAAAAAATATTGCAAAAAAGAAAAAAGCGACCAAAGTTGGTCGGTATTTTAATTATGTAATCAAAAAATTCACCATCTGGGAATCGAACCGGGGTCTATACTGTGGCAGGATACGATTCTACCACTAGACCATTGGTGCATTTTGTTTTAAGATTGTCTTTTATTTATTTATACTCTTTCATTGTATTTTTGCACGAAAATAACCAACCAAAGTTGGTCGGCTTTTTTAATATTAATTTTTATTTATTTTAATTAAAAAACCGACCAAAGTTGATCGATCGGTTTCTTGAAAAATAAATTTCGCGGGACTCAAAAATAGTTTCCCGCCTTTTTGTGTCAAAGAAAACCGACCAAAGTTGGTTGGTTTCTTAAAAAAAATTAAAAAGTAATTTTTTTTGAAAAAACGACCAACTTTGATCGGGTTTTGGCCGATTTTTTTACCAACCAAAGTTGGTCGATTTTTCTTGATCAGTTTTTACCGAATTTCTAGTAGTGTGTGATTAAAACGTTTGGCCTAAATGTATGGTTGATACTAAGCGAAACGACGACCCTATAGACAATAATTTAGAATAGTCTAGCTCTAGACTATGCCAAAGTACATATCTAAGATTAAAAAATCTTGTGGCCCCAAAATAGTTGTCAAAGTTAATAATCATGAGCTGAAAAAAAAGTTAACAATCACGAGAGCTGACTAATATAAATCTCAACATAAATGACATTAGCAGGTAATTTTTTTTTATGTGTGCAAGTTTCGGCAAATAAACTTACTTAGACAGTTGACAAATAGACGGGTTGGGGGTCCGACTTGTAAGTAGGGATGACAAATAGACGGGTTGGGGTTGAATATGTGGGGATCGAAATCGAATAATAAAAAAAATGGATAAATTATTCGAATCGATCCGTTTTTAATACGGATAGAAAATAGGTTAATCGGCGATTAATGTGGATATTCATATGATTTTGAATATGATTACTTTTGGGAGAATTCCCAATTTCTGAAATTTGAGGAATCTCAATTTGAGTCTTTACAATATAAGAGTTAAAATTATTAATAATCTATTGGTTATCCATTTTACAAATGAATAATATGGTTCTTATCAATATTAATTTGATCCTTTTTTAAAAATTCATATCCAACCCGTCTTTAATGAATAATATATGTGAATAATTATTTTTTTATCTATTTTACCACTACTACTTGCAAGCAAGCTACAATCCACTAAAGTTAGCCCGGACCAGTCCAGATCATCGAGCTAAGTCTAGCCCGAACTGATTATAACCCGGCTAACCCACAATCGGATACGGGCGCTAGATCAGACAATATTAGTATATCACTAAAAATCTGAACAAGACTCGCCCACTTAAGCCAGTTCAGACCAGCTCAGACATGAATTTGGAATTGGTCAAGAATTTGAGTATCGGGTTAATCCGGATCGGCCGATTGAACCCTTAATATAGACACTAAGAGGTAGTTTGGTAGAGTGCATAAGAAATAATGTATGTATTAGTTTTGTGTATTAGTAATATCTTATTTGGTAGACTTTTTCAACCTATATGTAGCTAATACAAGCATTAGTTATATATACTATTTGGTATTATCCTATGTATAGCTAATACATAACAAACCATGATATTAGCAATACCAAGGCTATTAATGCATGCATTAGCATGATTAAAGACAAAATTATCCTTAAAGTCCCTTAAAGCTAAAGAATATGGAGGACATTTTTGTAAATAACTAGTTTTCTTAAAAATTATACAATGCATTTTAATTTTTAATACACCACACCAAACAATAGATAAGAAATATCTCTGCATAATTAATGCTTGTATTACTAACTCATGCATTACTAATTCATTTATTGCTAATACACTTTATTCAACATTATTCTTATATACCCTACCAAACGAGCCCTAAGTTATTTTGAGGAATTTTTTTTAAATAGTGCACTTGTGATGTGAACGATAATCTAAGTCAACGCAGCAATTGACCAAAATGTGGTCCAATATCCAAATTTTGAAACTGGTTGAATTCAAAGCTCTAGACTCTTAAAATTTCTACACTCATCGATGGCTGATTTATTGCTTAGTTTGAAAAAGTACAAATGCCATTATTGCACATTCATTTTACTATTAGTACGTACTATCAACCCATGCATGGTAGTGAGACCCATTTTTTCGGTGCATGCATGCTCTGATTTACTAGTCAGTATTGCCCAACAATTTGAAAGCTACTATTCAAGAATCTTTCTTCCAGTTTTATTCTGATTGTTAATAACTTTAAAGAAACCAAATCCTATATACGCAGAATAAACTCTCTCTATTTTAATATCTCAAGATTTCGCGAGGGAATCAAAGACGGATTTAGGATTATTATAATATAATTATACCATTAAAGAAAAGAGAAAAATAAGTATTAAGTGGGAATTGATCCCTACTTTGCTAGATAAATAACTCACCATTCAATCAAGTGCACCATTTATGTTTGTAGCATGAGTGTCAGCCAATAATAATAAATCAATTCTAAAAAATATGTACATAAAATACCTCGTTCGATGGAGAGAGCATCGATTCACATGGCCCATATGTTGGACTATAAACCCGCCGATGGAAGAAATATAGTCCAACATTAAACCACAAACATAATTTATTTACAACAACAACATCCCACTAAGATTTCAGAAGTGGAGTTTGGGGAAGGTAGTGTGTACGCAGATTTTACCCCTACTCCGGAGGAGTAGAGATGATGTTTTCGATAGACCCTCGACACAAGAAAGAAAAAGACAGGGTATCAACAACAAAGGAATCCACAAAGATAATACCAGCAACGCAACATCCAGAAAATAGAGAAAAAATAATTACATGTCATGTTGGTACATCAACTCCATTTTTAGTATAAAGGACCGACGGCCAGCATAGTTTCTTCATATCTGTGCATCTTGCCTAATTCTGACGCACCCCACAATGATAAATTCAGAAGAAATAGTTGTGTAGATGATATGTATATTTGTTTATACAATTATACTAGCCACCTTTAAGAAAATGAATGGTTCATATCAAATGAATTGAAAACATTTTAGAAATTGGTTATCACACAGGGCTAAAAAAGAGGGGGACAAATCAGAATCTGTTGTCTTAAGTATAATTTAAAATTACTCGCGCAGTTAACATACTCTGAGCAATTTTATTTTTGAAAAAAAAAACAAAAAAAACAAAGAAATGAGTCATTCTAATTTCTAAGAGGTAATAAGGCAAAGAAAAGATATACTAAACATTTTAGACGATAATAGAAAATGTTTAGTTCTCATAGTTCAACGAAAGTTAGTAGACTGATACGATATATAGATCGATCAATA
The DNA here is from genome assembly GCA_005239495.1 of Nicotiana undulata. NCBI lineage: Eukaryota > Viridiplantae > Streptophyta > Magnoliopsida > Solanales > Solanaceae > Nicotiana > Nicotiana undulata. The sequence continues at coordinate 51,387 of ML299994.1, read as the reverse complement.
AAGTAAAAAGTGAATTCAAACTTTAAGCTCTATCTTGTAAGTTCTTCATAAATAACAAATTTATCTTAACTTAAACAAATTCAAGATCTCGGCAAAATTTGAAGCTTGATTCTCATGGTACCAATTGGTTGCTTCGCCAAAAATGCATTTATTTCCTAATCTAGAGTTGCAAAAGCACAGTTCCTCTTAAAACCGCGCCAACCTTTAAAAAATCAATTAATATTAATGTGATTATGATTTATGATGAGTTGAATGAAAAAGACTTTGTCGACTGTTGACATATCATGTGGTTATTATGCAAAAGGATTGCAACATGTGCATCGGCAAACTTGAAATGTTCTACCTTTTGAGTTTTGAGGATGCAAAGATAAATTTGACACGTTGAACTTAAATTTAAGCCAAACTATGTTAATTCATTAAAAAACAAAAGGTGATAGTCACAAGTTCAAGTACGTAACTAATTAATTAGCCATAATCATGTTATAGAAGTCTATGCAAAAATTAGAATGCATGCAGCATGTAAACATTGAGAGGGAATAAATATGTTTATTAAGTTTATAGTTGAAAAAGGATATAGTACGAAAAGACCATCATTTTATTTTGAGGAAAATATGATCTTTCAAAAAGGATAGAAAAATCAGAGAAAATTGATCTGAAACTGCTACTTCACTTACTACTTCTCTTTTTTTTTTTTTTTTTTTCACTGTCTCATTTAGTAGCTACAGCCCACAGCTTAGAAACTTGACAATTTACACTCTTTTCTTTTTTCTTTCTTTCTGCAATTGGTACTTGAAGCTTGAGAATCGTATTTCAACTTTTATTAACCAACATATATATTTTCTTTTTCATGAGTGAGGCTATTATAGCCTTTATTTTAGGCCCACAAATTTTTGAGGCTATAAAAATTATTAATGGTGGAATACAAATAATATTTTTGGTTAGACAATATTGAAGTTTAACGAAAAAAATAAAAAATTTGTGTATTAAGAAAGAAACAAAGAATGTCTACTTTTTAACATTTAAATAATTTTAGAACTTAATTAAACAACTCAAATTTCCATATTAGTAATTTTTTTTTTTTTACAACAAGATCCAAGATAATGTATTACAAACATATGTCTAACATCTTATTAACTTGAATTAACCCTTGCTAATAAAAATAATAATGTTACTAAGTAAGTTTTAAATGTTTTATATCTTGTAAGAATACTACACTATAACAAGTACTAAAAAAATAAAAAGATAGCATTAAATTTTTTGCATATATCTATATAGGTTCCCTTGCTTTTCAAGATTACTTTTCTATAACGAAGAAGACGATACATCATTTCAAGGAGGGGGTTCATGTAACAAACTTTTCCCATATTCAATTGCCCCACGTATGGGACAAAAAAGGGTTCATTAGTTGCAGTATGCAGATCCTCAAGTTCCTGTGGAAAGCACAAAATTATTTGGGGGGGGGGGGGGGGGGGGGGGGGGGGGGGGGGGGGAGGGGGGGCGAGGAAATAAATAAAAAAATAGCATTTTCTAGAATTATGATTTGTCCCATTTTTCAGATCTTTTTTGTCGAAATGCAACTCCTATTCTATCAGTGCCCTGAGAAATCATTTAGAAAAAACATACATTTAATATAAGAAACCTGTTAGCACGTCATATCTTATTCACAAAATTAATGTGGACAATTTGCATTATATTGTTGTGATGTTCGCCAATATGTTCTTTTCCATCCAGGCTGAAAATGTGTTTTTCTTGACCCTTACTAGGGTTGCTAAAGGGGAGGGTAGTAAAGCTTTCTCTTTAGCCCCAAAATATTGAGACTCCAAAAAATTGTATTAATGAATTTTTGTGACTTTTTTCGCTTAGATAATATTAAAGTTGTCAGAAAAAAAATGCGGAATCTTCATAAGAGAATTAAAGAAAGATTGTCTTATTTTTAACAATAATTACGCCTGTATTTTCTTAACAGTAAAAATATTTTAGAATTTTGAATTAAACTACTCAAATCTTTATATTAATGAATTTTTTGTAATAATTATTCAAAGTAATAAATATTAGTAAACATGGCTAACATCTTATTAACATGAAGTAACACTTATTAGTATAATAATAATAGTAATATTACTATGTGAAGTTAAACACTTACTATCTTTTAAGACTACTATACTATAAACAAAAGGTGAAAAAGAAAAAAGAAAGATAACATTAAGTTTTTCATATTTGTATTAAGTTAAGAAGTTAAAGGCTTCTTATTAAATTTGGCTTTAAGCCACTAGTTCTATTTAGTCATGCACAGAATATCCTAATCACTTCAAAATAATCTATGGCTCAAAACAATAAACCCCCTTTATAAAATATTCACAAGGGCCTAATAACTATTATGAAGGCAAAAATCTTTTTGTTTCCTTTTTTGCAAAATGAAAACCAATTGTTCTTTTCATACAGTTCGGTTAGTCGGTAAGGTTTAATTGAACAGAGAATAAGATAACACCGCGATGAGAACTTATAATATTATACTATCCTCTTAAATATTGTATTAGTTATTCTAGTAAATTCATTTCAATTTATTTGTATGTTAAAAAACAATCTTATGATTTCTTTTTAACTCACCCTTTTTGTTTTAATTAATATAGTGTCAATCAAAAGATATGTTTAGGGCAAGTTTGGAAAGTCACATTGTAATTAAATTTGGGTATAATTACACAGTTTTGTTATATATATCTGATCAAGTAATTACTTGGTGAGCATGTAATTTGGTGTAATTGAGGGGCTATAATTACACTCTCAAACTCTCAAGGGGGTTGAGAATATTTACTTCACATATTTCTACATAATTTCTCATATTTTATTTCTTTCTTAATTATTTTTTATTTTCTTATTACACTTAGCTATGTTATCACGACCCATTTCCACAATAGGCCGTGATGACGCTCAACACCGTTGTTAGGCGAGCCAACACTGATTAAACTAGTGGTTTCTCGTTTAAATACTTTTCTAAAAGGGTAACACTTTCTCATTTGTTGAAAAGATTTAGAAATTTGCAAATGGAACATAACAAAACGGAAGCAAATTAGTACATATCGTAATCATATAAACAAATTCAAAATCATAAGTCTACTAGTGTGTGTCCCAAGACTTGGTGTCACAAGTTTGTGAAAATTCTAGTAGAATATACAAAAGAATACTAATCTACTGTCTGGAAAAGAAATAGACAGAAATGAACAAAAGAAAGACTCCAGCTGCTGCAAAACGACTAGGAGAGCAGCTCACCGGGAAGTCTCGAAGTCCAAGTCAAGCGTGCGCGCCGGAGTGATAGTCAGATGCACTTGCCCAGATCCTGCACATTCAAGTGCAAAAGTGTAGCGTGAGTACACAAACAATATGTACCCAGTAAGTATCTAGTCTAACCTCTAAGAAGTACTGACGAGGGGTCGACTTTGACACTTACATAGGGCCAAAACACATGATAATATGAAGTTCTAATAAACATGAAATATACAATGATAATAGAGCTCAACATGAAGTAGGTAAACAAATTCTTCTTTCAAGTAAGAAGCAAATCATTTCTCTCATTGTCACGACCCCAAATCTTAACTGGTCGTGATGGCGCTTATCATGGGACTAGGCTAGCCACTATCACATAACTACCCATTTCTATTAGCGATATTTACCAAAACATGAATAACATTCCATAACAAGTATAAAATTTACTAAGTCTTTAAACAACGTAAATGAACTAACAGTCTACACCATTCCCCAGAACTGGAGTCAACTGATCACGAGCATCTAAGAATAAAACTAACACTGCTAATGTCATAAACAATGTCTCGGAATAAAATACTATTACTAATGAAGGAAGGAAAATGAAGAAGTTGTGGACGCTGGACAGCTACCTCGAAATCCCAAAGCTGATGCCGAACGAACGCAAGTGACTACTGCTCAGAACCAGTACCTGGATCAGCACACAGAGGTGCATGGAGTAATGATGAGTACGCCAACTCAGTAGTAATGAAAATAATTCAAGTCTGAAGATAAGAAACACACAACAACAAAACACCAATCCACAAATAGTAAAATCATGAGTCTCAATAAAGTATACATTTAGTACATATGTTTGAAAACCAATTTCCGTAAAAATCCTTTGAACAAGTATATTTTCCAATGTTTCTGAGTAAAACTCCCCAAAATTATCAGTATGAAAGATGAAATGAATCATAATCAAAAGCTCAGCAAAATATCATTGTAAACCGCCCCTCGGGCAAAATCATCACTCATAATCAATCCCTCAGCACCTCACCATCACTCAATAACAGTCCCTCAGCACCTCACAGTCACTCAGCATCAGCCCCTCGGGCAACCTCACTGTCACTCATGCCTCCCAATCACTCATCACTCAGCACTCGGCACTCGGTACTCGACATTCGCACTCAGTAGGTACCTGCGCTCACTGGGGGTGTACAGACTCCGGAGGGGCTCCTACAGCTCAAGCGCTATAAACAAGCCAAATCATGGCATCAATCACTCAGGCTCTCGGCCTCTCTCATGTCATAAACATCCTCACAATATTGGCCCTCGGCCTCACTTAATCAGACTCACTCATCATGCCACTTGGACCATAAATAAACGGGGTTCTCGACCCATAACAGTATTTTATTTCGAAAAATAATATTATCATCAAATATGAGTGTAAACAATTTCACAAGAAAGACTGAGTGTAGAATCATAGTTATTATGTGAGGAATATCAGGAAAATAGCCCCCAAGGGGTTAAAACAGATCGGCACTAGGCCCCAAGTATGGCTTACAACCCAAATATGTCAAAACATAGTAATACTATAAAACATATGCTTTAAAAGTGGTTTCGCAACTCAATAGTTGCCTAAAAAGGAACATATTTCTAAACTTCCAATTCGTGCACGCCCCACACTCGTCATCCAGTGTGTGCGTCACTCCAAAACCCGTGAAAGGATGTAAAGTCCAGGGTTTCGTACCCTCAGGACAGGATTTAAAGACATTACTTACCTCAAACTAGCCCGAAAAGCTACTCCACAACACGCTTGCCCATCAAATCAACTTCCGAGTGCTCCAAATCTATAAAGTTCAGATTTTTCACATCAAGATATGCTAGGGGGATGAAACCCAATAGAAAAATATCAACTTTATGGACAATTCCCAAAATTAGCCAAAACCCGACCCCCTGGCCCACATCTTGAACTCGACACAATTTATATCAAAACGATCCTCATCATCTCACGAGTCCGTACATATAAAGAACTCTGAAATCGGAGTCCAAATGACCCCTCAAATCACCCCTAGAAGGTCTCTTAAACTCAAGCCCTAGTTTCCCCTTTTCCCACTGATTTTCCCTAATTAAACACTGTTAATTTGGTCTTTAATCACATATAATCGATTTAATGAGTCCAAAAATCTTACCTCAATGAAGAACAATCGTTGACCTCTTCAAAATCTCTCCAAAAGCTCTAATCCTGTTTTAAAATGGTGGAAAAGTGGGCAAAGGTCGCGGATGGGCTTTAATATATACTGCCCAGGTATTCTTCATCGCGATCGCGGACATCCAGTCGCGATCTCGGAGCACAAATTACAACGGCTCCTTAATAACTCTACGCGATCGCGGAACATTCCACGTGATCGCGAACTTTTATCTCACAGACCACTGCGATCGCATCCCCCACTACGCGATCGCGAAGAGTATCCTCCCAGGCTCCTTCCCAGCTCAGGACTCTATGTGATCCCGACCCTGACCAAGCGATCGCGGAGAAAAACCTTCCACACTAACGCGATCGCGATGAACAATTTTCGACCCCCACGCAACCAAGTGTAACGACCCGGTCTGTCGTTACGTAAAACTTGCATTAAAATTTTTGTTATTGACTTGTTATGGATTGGATATACTGTTATTGATGTGTGAGAGTTGGTAGGCTTGGAATCGGAATGGTTGCAGTGATGATTTAGTCACTTAGTTCTTAAGAATGGCATTAAGGAGAGAAAAGTCAACTGAGAATTGACTTATTGGTAAACGACCTCAGGATGCGAATTTTATGGCTCGAATAGCTTCGTTAGGTGATTTGGGACTTAAAAGTGTGTTTCGAATAATTTTGTGATGTCCGGTGTAGAATTAGGCTTGAATTGACGAAAGTTAGTTTTTGGTGATTTCCGGTCGGCAGTGGAAAATAGGCTATCGGGGTCGGAATGGAATTCCGACAGTTGGAGCAGGTTCATAATGTCATTTTGGACTTGTCTGAAAAATTTCAGGTCAATCGGAGTTGATTTGGATAGTTTCAGCATCGTTGGTGAATTTTAGAAATATCAAAGTTCTTAGACTTGAATCCGATGTAAATTTGGTGTTTTGATGTTAGTTTTGGTTTTTTGAGAGTGCAACTAAGTTTGAATGATGTTATGGGACGTGTTGGTATAATTGGTTGAGGTCCCGAGGGGCTCGAGATGGATTTCGGATGAATAACGGGAAGTTCAGAATTGGGAACTTGCAGCAAACTGTTGCTGATGTTTTTCTTCTGTGATTTCCGCACCTGCAGATGTTTGATCGTAGGTGCGAAGTTGGGTGAGATGAGGGAATTCCGCAGGTGCGAGGTATTTTCTGCACCTGCGAAGCCGCAGATGCGGAAGGACAAGAGCAGGTGCGGAGGCCGGGTTTTGGGGATTCTCCGCAGGTGCGGACCTGGGACCGAAGGTGCGGGTCCGCAGGTGTGCTAATGTGGCCGCAGGCGCGGAACCACTATTCAGAAATATAAAATAAACCCTCCGCGACTTAAACCTTATTTTTACACCATTGTTGTACGGAAAAGAGCTCTTGGGGGCGATTTTGAAGAGGAAAATTCTTGTTCTTCATAGATGTAAGTTTTCTAGTCATTAAAACTCGATTATGGGTGATTATAGAGCATAAAACCAATGTAAATTCGTGGAAAATCAATAGAGTTTTAGGGCTTGAGATTATGAGACCTTCAAGGGTCGATTTGAGGGGTCAAACGAACTCTGATTGTGGTGTTCTTTATATGTACGGACTCGTGAGAGGACGACGAACACTTTTGTATAAAAATTTCAGAGTTTTGGGACGCGGGACTGGGGGTTGGGTTTTGACCGATTTCGGATTTTTGGGTTAAATTTGATATCTTTCGATTGGGAATTGTTCCTTAAGCACTTATTGATGATAAAAATCTGAACTTGGTAGATTTGGAGCCTTCGAAGGTTGATTCGAGAGGCAAGCGCATTGCGAAATAATTTCGGGCTAGTTTTGAGGTAAGTAATGTCTTTAAATCCTGTCCTGAGGGTATGAAACCCCGGACTATGCACCCTTTCACGGGTTTTGAAATGAAAAGGTGAAACTTTGGAAACATCTTTCCTATTTAGGCGACTATTGAGTTGCATAATCGATTTTTAAGCCTTTGCTTAATTAGTATTTATATATTATGATATGTTTTGGGCTGTAAGCCGTGTTTGGGGCCTAGTGCCGACTTGTTACCCTTTGAGGGTTGTGTTTACTATATTTTTCCTCACTGATATGTTATGATCTTACACTCAGTCTTTTCCTGTTAAATTATTTTGACACTCAAAGTATTTTGATACTACTTCTTGAAAATGAAATACTATTTTTGGGTCGAGAACCCGGTATATTATGGCCTGAAGGGCAAATAGAGAGTGTCTGACTGAGTGAGGCTGCTGGCATATATTGTGAGGATGTTATGATATGAGTGAGGCTGCTGACCTATATTGTGAGGATGATATGATATGAGTGAGGTTGCGGGCCTATATTGTGTGTGATTTATGCCATGTTGTGGCTTATTATAGCGCTTGGGCTGTAGGAGCCCCTCCGGAGTCTGTAACACACCCCCAGTGAGCGCCGGTACCGATTGAGTGATGCCCGTTGGGCTTATGATGAGTGATTGTTAGGATGACTCATGGGCAGAGTGATTGTGAGGTTGTCTGATGGGCAGAGTGATGGTGAGGTTGCCTGATGGGCAGAGTGATTGTGAGGTTGCCTGATGGGCAGAGTGATGGTGAGGTTGCCTGATGGGCAGAGTGATTGTGAGGTTGCCTGATGGGCTAATACTGAAAGATATTGTGATGAGAAATGATTATGGCCTGAGGGGCAGTTTTATGAAGATTTTTACTGAGTTTTCAAACTGTGATTTACTTCGTTTTCTAACTGGTTTTACTGAGATATACTGATATTACACCTGTTTCAAAGGATTTCTGGAAATTGGTTTTTGAACCTATGTATTTGTTGAATACTACCTGGTGACTTGGTGTTTTACTGGCTTTTGTGAAATTGTGTATCTGTTCTGTGTGTTTATATTACTCAGACTGTGATTTATTTTCATTACTACTGAGTTGGCGTACTCATAAAGACTCGCTATGCCTCTGTGCACAGATCCAGGTACTAGCTCGCAGTAGTAGCTGACGCATGTTCGATATCAGCATTTCACGGGATTTCGAGGTAGCTGTCCAGCGTCCATAGCTTCTCCACTTCCCTTCCTTATTATGTTTCTAGCATTTGATTATGAGACATATTATAGTTTTAGCAGAGTTAGATTTAATTATTCTTAGATGCTCATGACTATTGACTTCAGTTCTTGGGAGGTTTGTTTAGGCTAATATGGGAACGCTAATACTTAATTATATTATTTAAATGCTATGGTTGCATGCTTATTATTGAATTGTGAAATCTTATAATTGAACGAAAGCGTAGTAAGGTGATGATTGGCTAGCCTAGTTCCACGATAGGCGCCATCACAGCCTGTTAGGATTTGGGGTCGTGATAAGTTGGTATCAGAGCTCTAGGTTGCATAGGACTCCACGGTCATGAGCAGGTTTAGTAGAGTCTTGCGGATCGGTACTGAGACGTCTGTACTTATCTTCGAGAGGCTGCAGAACCCTTAGGAAACATTCCACATTCTTGAATTTTTATCGTGCGAATCCATTTATTCAACCAAAAGCGTAACTCTTTGAATTCCCTTCATGTATTCGAATGCGCACGCGAGCGCTTGGTATCAGTTGTACGTCGGCGGCTTGTGACTTCCATGGGTGAGATGTGAATTGTAACATGTTAATAATGGTCCAGTCGGAAGGACTTGAGGCCGGATTTTGTCTGTGGCTTGAGTGTTGAGATTTCATTTGGGTGAGCGCATGTGTTGGGGGACTTATATGTCCGTTTGTGTCCTTATTGATGGAACTTTGTGACTAGATGACTATATGGTGAGTGTGATCGGATAGTTAGATGCATTCAGGTTGTTTAATTGTGACCAAAATGAATTGGCGGGAGATGTGGAAAGAACCATTGATTACTTGGCTTCTGTATTAAATTAGAATATGGCTTCGAGTTATGAGTATTGAAGGACCTCTCGTGTAGTTAGTTGTGGAGTGAATTGGGTTTTCCTGTTATGTTCTGAGTTCCAGTGATGTCTTTTGAGCTGACCAATGCTCCAGTAGCATTCATGTATTTGATTAGCGGTGTATTCAGGCAGTGATTGCACTCCTTTGTTATTGTATTTGTTGATGGCATCCTGTCGTACTCTCGTAGCCAGGGATAGCATACTCGACATTTGATGATAGTATCACAAGGATATAAGGAGGAGAAGCTTTGTGCGAAGTTCTCCAAGTGTGAATTTTTGGCTCAGTTCAATAGCATTCTTGGGACACGTGGTGTCCAGTGAAGGTATCCATGTGGTCAGACGAGTGTGAATAGAGCTTCCAGAAGCTCAAGAATTCCTTGACCACAGCTCCAGTGTTAGTATTTCCATCAACTTCAGGTTCTTATACCGCTAGATGGGATGTCTCGAAGGCAGGCAGTGGTTGTGTTCTAATGTAGGAAGGTATAGTGATTGCGTGATAGCTATGATTTTCGGAAGTGTATAAGGAGATATCATTTTGAGGTTAAGCAGGTAGGNTGTATGTTGTAATTTGAGTTTAGCTCGCTTGTGGGAGTTGGCATGACCATTATTATGGTGAATACAAGATTTGCATACGATTTGAGGGTTAGATGGTTTGGGTCATATAATCTTATGGAGGATTTAGTTGAACCTCACCACAGTATGGTGGCAGTGATAACGTAGAGGCATCATAAGTTATTGTTTGTCTTGATCCTTGGCTTTGAGCCAAGTGGGGGAGTCCGTTAATGATAAGTTAATTACACGATTATGTGTTGTACTAGTTTCGGTGCGAGGTATATTGGTGAATCATATATGACCTATAGAGGTGGAGTCTAGGAATGACTCGAGTGATGGAAATTTCTTCGACCCAAGTTGTAATGTACTTTACGGATAGTTAAATTCATTGAATGATGGAGTTGCACTGGTAAGGGTAGACCGTGCAATGTATGAGTGTGTTTGTTGCATCAAAGGGGTGGATTACTTTTCTAGTATGTGGATTGCAAGCGGGGTCAGGTCGTTCTGTTTACTTGGTTAGTGTAATTGAAGTTGCGTAGAGTAAATGACGTTCGAGAATGGTTCAGACGGATTCAAGGTTATATGTAGCGATCGAGGATCTTCAAGGTGTGAGAAGGGCTAGAACTGAGATTTACGGGGAAGGTGTCAAGGCTTGTGGTGTATTTGCATTATCATAGATTCTATCCATCAGTATCAGGAAAGTGAAGGTAATGACTTTAAATTCGCAGGAAGTCTCTTTAAGGTAAGTATTTCTAATGTGGTGCATTTGGGGATAATTGAGGGAGTATTCAGCGGCTTATGAGCTTAGACGATATATTTTTATGCTCGAGTTTCGTGCGGTGAGTCGGGATTGAGAATTGCGGTGTTATGGCAAGAAGAAGTATCAATTCGAAGGTAAGTCATAAGGAACTTGAATGAATAGGACAGCTTGGTAGTAAGTCGGATCGGCATAATAAACGATAAGAGATATGATTAGTTCTGTGGGTGTTATGAAGTAATGAGTTGTTACAGGTGTTTCTTAGCAATTCTCTTAGAATTTTGTGGCATGTGTAACTTGGTTGACTTGGAAGGATTCAGTCCTGGCGGTTTGGTGTGGTACAGATGTGATTCGGGATTTCTTGATGATTACTACCACGGTTGGAGATGTATATTTCTACTGGCGTGAGGGCCATGTGATGTATAGTGATTTTGCTTCTAAATGGGATCAATGGAAAGTTCTTGGCTAGTTGGGTACGTAGTTGTTTGTGGCTAGGAAGGGAGCATGAAGTTCTCATATTTATCATAGGATTGCATGGCGTATGCGGTATTTTGTGTATAGTGGAGAGTGGCATATGTGAGGTCACGGTTCAGTTCTGGAAGGAAGGACAGAACTGGCCGTTTCAGATGATTAGGTAGGTGATACCACCATTGGGTGGCTTGATGAGGGTATACATTCCAGAAAGGGCAATGTGTTTGAATAAGGGTGCTTCATTGGTGTTACGACGCTCTCTTGTGGGATAGACTATTGATATTTGAGTTTGCTCGGGGGCACAAAATAATTTAGGGGTATCCCTCGCGGAATGATAAAGCATTAGGGGTGTTATATATTGAGTGGTGGAATTGGGATCAGATATAGTAATTGGTGCGCCTCATGGATTTTGAGACTGGGAGTTTTCATGAACAGATTATTTTTGTAGTCGTGAACTACGAGGATGCGAGCAAAGCTAGTCAGGCGTTAGAATATGTCATGACTCAGTCATTGTGAACTTTCGGAGAGTTATCTATCTATTGTGGGTGACCAGAGATGACTTAGAGTTATTGGTAGGCCAGTATGGGTGTGTGTTCTACACTGAGTCAAAATTGTTGAGCCCAAATTGCCATTGTTGAGGGATGTATCATTTGATTGACACTGAGCTTATTCGTGTTTTGGAGTGGTCTATGAGTTACCTTTCGGTTTTTCGAGGAGTTGTGACCGTTGGTTATGTATGTGCATAGGGTGTAGTTCTATCGGGTCTTTATAGCGAGATTTGAGTAAGGTAAGTAATTGGGTGTTGCAGGATTGAGACGTGTTGGTTATGTTCCTTCAGGTTCGGGTGGCTTGGAATCGTCTGATTTCCCCCGTGGTTATGGCAATGCACCTCGAGTAATTGATGTCGAATTTCGCATGGTTATTGATTTTGAGCAAGGTGGCTTGGAGTGTGTCAACTGGTCTAGCGGTTGGATGGGATCACGCCTTGCATCTTAGTTAAGTAGAGGTATGATCCTTGGTGTCAGATTTGTGTGATATGGTTTTACGATGTGTATCAGGTTTTTAGCATGATGTGGTAATGGTAAGTGTTAGTGGCAGGATAGTCCTCTCATGTGAGTCTTCTTTATTTAATGAATTGAGCTCTTGGTATGTGGTTATTGAGTGCACAAGTTGCACAAGTTATGGCTCTGAATGGTATTGATACTGATCGGACAAATGGTTGTCGGTTTATGCGTGTTTCTTTTATCATCGGCAGTATATGGAAGTGTTAGAGCGAGGCATGGTTTGATAAGAGGGTATGTACCGGTATTGAGTTATTTGAACAGTTATGGTGGTTAGGAGTTATCACTATGAGTGGTTGAGACACGCGGTATATTATGTGATTTCATTTTGGTTTCGGATATGTCTTGATACAGTGGTCAGACAATTTCAGCTTATAGTCGCGGAAATTTGATCTTGCAAATTATTTCAAAAGTGGAAACTTGGTTTTAAGGTTTATGGGTCAGGATTTGATAATGCAATTTCAGTTATGTTGTGTTATTAGACCTATATGGGGTAAAGTGATGTGGGATCACCTATGAATATGGGCATGGTAGGTTACACAACAATTTTGGTGGTGTTTGGAACAACTCTAGGTACGTTCGAGGACGAACGTTTGTTTAAGTGGGGGAGAATGTAACGACCTGGTCTGTCGTTACGTAAAACTTGCATTAGCATTTTTGTTATTGACTTGTTATGGATTGGATATATTGTTATTGATGTGTGAGAGTTGGTAGGTTTGGAATCGGAATGGTTGCAGTGATGATTTAGTCACTTAGTCCTTAAGAATGGCCTTAAGATGAGAAAAGTCAACTGAGAGTTGACTTATTGGTAAACGACCTCGGGATGCGAATTTTATGGCTCGGATAGCTTCGTTAGGTGATTTGGGACTTAGGAGTGTGTTCCGAATAATTTTGTGATGTCCGGTGTAGAATTAAGCTTGAATTGGCGAAAGTTAGTTTTTGGTGATTTCCGGTCGGCAATGGAAAATAGGCTATCGGGGTCGGAATGGAATTCCGACAGTTGGAGCAGGTTCATAATGTCATTTTGGACTTGTCTGCAAAATTTCAGGTCAATCGGAGTTGATTTGGATAGTTTCGGCATCGTTGGTGAATTTTAGAAATATCAAAGTTCTTAGGCTTGAATCCGATGTAAATTTGGTGTTTTGATGTTAGTTTTGGTGTTTTGAGAGTGAAACTAAGTTTGAATGATGTTATGGGACGTGTTGGTATAATTGGTTGAGGTCCCGAGGAGCTCGAGATGGATTTCGGATGAATAACGGGAAGTTCGGAATTGGGAACTTGCAGCAAACTGCTACTGATGTTTTTCTTCTGTGATTTCCGCACCTGCGGATGTTTGATCGCAGGTGCGGGGCCGCAGGAGCGGCAAAATGCACGCAGGTGCGAAGTTGGGTGAGATGAGGAATTCCGCAGGTGCGAGGTATTTTCCGCACCTGCGAAGCCGCAGATGCGGAAGGACAAGCGCACGTGCGGAGGCCGGGTTTTGGGGATTCTCCGTAGGTGCGGACGCGGAACCACTGTTCAGAAATATAAAATAAACCCTCCGCGACTTAAACCTTATTTTTACACCATTGTTGTAAGGAAAAGAGCTCTTGGGGGCGATTTTGAAGAGGGAAATTCTTGTTCTTCATAGAGGTAAGTGTTCTAGTCATTAAAATTCGATTATGGGTGATTATAGAGCATAAAACCAGTGTAAATTCGTGGAAAATCAGTAGAAAAATTGGGTTTTAGGGCTTGAGATTATGAGACCTTCAAGGGTCGATTGGTGTTCTTTATATATACGGACTCGTGAGAGGACGAAGAACACTTTTGTATAAAAAATTTTGAGTTTCGGGACGCGGGACTGGGGGTCGGGTTTTGACCGATTTCGGATTTTTGGGTTAAATTTGATATCTTTTGATTGGGAAATGTTCCTTAAGCACTTATTGATGATAAAAATCTGAACTTGGTAGATTTGGAGCCTTCGAAGGTTGATTTGAGAGGCAAGCGCATTGCGGAATAATTTCGGTCTAGTTTTGAGGTAAGTAATGTCTTTAAATCCTGTCCTGAGGGTATGAAACCCCGGACTATGCACCCTTTCACGGGTTTTGAAATAAAAAGGTGGAAACTTTGGAACATGTTTCCTATTTAGGCGACTATTGAGTTGCGAAACCGATTTTTAAGCCTTTGCTTAATTAGTATTTTTATATTATGATATGTTTTGGGCTGTAAGCCGTGTTTGGGGCCTAGTGCCGACTTGTTACCCTTTGAGGGTTGTGTTTACTATATTTTTCCTCACTGATATGTTATGATCTTACACTCAGTCTTTTCCTGTGAAATTGTTTTGACACTCATAGTATTTTAATACTACTTCTTGAAAATGAAATACTATTTTTGGGTCGAGAACCCGGTATATTTATGGCCTGAAGGGCAAATTGAGAGTGTCTGACTGAGTGAGGCTGCTGGCCTATATTGTGAGGATGATATGATATGAGTGAGGCTGCGGGCCTATATTGTGTGTGAATTATGCCATGTTGTGGCTTATTATTGCGCTTGGGCTGTAGGAGCCCCTCCGGAGTCTGTAACACACCCCCAGTGAGCGCCAGTACCGATTGAGTGATGCCCGCGAGTCTTATGATGAGTGATTGTGAGGATGCATGATGGGCAGAGTGATTGTGAGGTTGGCTGATGGGTAGAGTGATGGTGAGGTTGCCTGATGGGCAGAGTGATTGTGAGGTTGTCTGATGGGCAAAGTGATGGTGAGGTTGCCTGATGGGCGGAGTGACTGTGATGTTGCCTGATGGCCAGAGTGATGGTGAGGTTGCCTGATGGGCAGAGTGATGGTGAGGTTGCCTGATGGGCAGAGTGATTGTGAGGTTGCCTGATGGCTAATACTAAAAGATATTGTGATGAGAAATGATTATGGCCCGAGGGGTAGTTTTATGAAGATTAGTTTTCAAATTGTGATTTACTTCATTTTCAAACTGGTTTTACTGAGAATTGTACTGAGATATACTGATATTACACTTGTTTCAAAGGATTTCTGGAAATTTGTTTTTGAACCTATGTATTTGCTGAATACTACCTGGTGACTTGGTGTTTTATTGGCTTTTGTGAAATTGTGTATCTGTTCTGTGTGTTTATATTACTCAGACTGTGATTTATTTTCATTACTACTGAGTTGGCGTACTCATAAAGACTCCCTGTGCCTCTGTGCACAGATCCAGGTACTAGCTCGCAGCAGTAGCTGACGCAAGTTCGATAACAGCATTTCACGGGATTTCGAGGTAGCTGTCCAGCGTCCACAGCTTCTTCACTTCCCTTCCTTATTATGTTTCTAGCATTTGATTTCGAGACATATTATAGTTTTAGCAGAGTTAGATTTAATTATTATTAGATGCTCATGACTATTGACTCCAGTTCTTGGGAGGTTTGTTTAGGCTAATATGGGAACGCTAATACTTAAATATATTATTTAAATGCTATGGTTGCATGCTTATTATTGAATTGTGAAATCTTATAATTGAACGAAAGCGTAGTAAGGTGATGGTTGGCTAGCCTAGCTCCACGATAGGCGCCATTACGGCCTGTTAGGATTTGGGGTCGTGACACCAAGCCTACGCGATCGCAGAAGTACCTACGTGATCGCGTAGGAGGAAACCTGAAACAAGACACCAAAAACATCTGCAGCTTCCAACATTCCAAACTAAGTCCGTCAACTACCCGAAACACACCCGAGGCCCTCAGGACCTCAATCGAACCTACCAAAGCATCCCATATCATCATTAAAACTTAGTCGAGCCTTCGAAATACCAAAAACAACGCAAAAACACCAAAATCACATCGAATTCAAGCCTATGAACTTTGAAATTTCTAAATTCCACCAACAATGCCGAAACCAACCAAAACAAATCCGATTGACCTCAAATTTTGCACACAACTCCAAAATGACACTACGAACCTGTTCCAACTGTCGGAATTCCATTCCGACCCCGATAGCCTATTTTTCACTGCCGATCGGAATTCTCCAAAAACTAACTTTCGCCAATTCAAGCCTAATTCTACACCGGACATCGCAAAAACATTCCGAACACACTCGTAAGTCTCAAACACCTAACGAAGCTATCCGAGCCATAAAATCTGCATTCCGAGATCGTTTACCAATAAGTCAACTCCCAGTTGACTTTTCCAACTATAAAGCTATTTTTAGAGGCTAAGTGTCTCAATTTTCACTACAACCATTCTGAATCCGAGCCAACCGACTCTAACACATCATAAACAGTATAACCAACCTATGACAAGGCAAAAACAATAATAATAATGCAGGTTCTACGTAACGACTGACCGGGTCATTACACTCATCTATGCCCTTCACTTTTCAAGTTCGTGAAACATTATTAAATATAAAAAGGAATTTCGGTATCACTACGCATGAGTTATGCTGAGGACGTACAACCCAATCCATATATACATAATAATATATTGTGCAATGCCAAGGGTCGAACGACCTGAACCATATAATATATCAATAAATCCTGCCGAGACGAACGACCCCCTCCCATGAGAGTAGTGGAAAGTTTACCCCGCTTGCGGAATATATTTGCGAAGCGGTTGAACATAGATGTTCTCAATTTATCATAATATTTTCTCAATATCTTTTGTAAATAGGAAATACAACTTGTAACCTTTAAAATATCGAAATCATCATCCTCCACTTTAAAACCAACAAGTAGAAAGCATAATCAAGCAACGATACCAACAAATCATGGTGTAGGCCTAAATCTACCCGGACATAAGCATGAATAGTAGCTAAGCACGGACTCTCATCACGTCGTGCGTAGCCCCCCAAAAATAGAAACACATTATGATTTAAGTTTACCTAAGGGGTTAATCTCCCTCTTACAAGGTTAGTAAAGAGACTTACCTCGTCTCAAGGCCCACTCCCCGATTAAAGAACGTGTTCAAACCTCCAAATTTGGTGCCAAATGACTCGAAACTATTCAAGCATTATATACGTTAATCAATTTATGCTCAATAGTTCATATTCCCACTATTAAAGTGATTACACAACCCTAAATGCAAGATTCCTAAAATTCACCCCGGGCCACATGCCTGGATTCCAGAAATTTTCGAAGAAAGTTGTTACTCATAACCTTAGGAGCAAGAATATATGATTTTGCTAAGATCCATAACCAATTTCGTGATCAAATATCATTTTTATAAAAAAACCTCGGTTTTCATCTAAACCCTTGATTTTCACTATTTTTTACATGTTAATCTACCCATAATCTATGTATTTAACTCATGTTGTATAGGAATTACTTACCTCAAAGTGCCAGGTGAAAGCCCTCTTCCAAAAGCTCCAAACATTGCCCAAGAGATAAAGTGAAATAAAATAAATGGCCTAAGTCCCGCAATAAATGAGTTGGGCACAGGCCTCTGATGTCACATTTGCGATACCAGGTTCGCAAATGCGAAGCCTGGCTCCAGCTGCTAAAGTCGCAAATGCGATCCCTGCGGAGTTCGCAAATGCGGCTCAGAAATGCGAAAGGTCTCCATGTTGAGCTTCTTCACAATTGCGAAGCTCGGCTTGCAAATGCGGGGTTCGCATTTGTGAACTATTTCTTGCATTTGCGAGACCTGCAGTTGGTGCCAAGAAACACCAGAAATCTGGTGTGTTTTCATCCCTTCCACATGTCCGAAACTCACCCGAGTCCTCGGGACTCCACACCAGCTACCCACACAAGTCTAATAACCTCATACCAACTCGCTCAAGCGATCAAAACACAAAAATAACTTCAAAAACTACGAATCGGATGCCAAAACGCATGAATTGACTCATGAAATTCAAAAACTTCAAAAAAGACTTCCACTCGTCCGATTCCTATCAAATTAACTCGGAATGACACTAAATTTTTCGTGCAAGTCTTAAATGATATTACTGAACTATTCCCTGTCTCGGAATTCCGTTCAGACCTCGATATCACCAAAACCCGTTCCAAACCAAGTTTTAAAGAACTTCAAGAACCAACTTTTGATATTAGGCGCTGAAACACTCCCGAGTTATCCAAAACCCCAACCGGACATACGCCCAAGTCTGAAATTATCATACGAACCTATTGGAACCGTCAAATCCCGATTCCGAGGTCGTTTGCTAAAAATATTGACCGAAGTCAAACTTAACCTTTTAAGGCCAACCTAAGGAACCAATTGTTCTGAATTTCAACCTGAACCCTTGCAAGTATCAAACGGGGAGTCTTATTTAGGGGAATGAGGTTCTAGAAGGCAAAACGACTAGTCGTATCGTTACATATGTTATTATTTTATTTTATTTTTTTAAATTATACCTTGTAATCTTGGAAAGAATAAGTCATCCACATACTTGACTTGTAATGAGTGATGTCATTAAAGTTGAACTTAGTTATTGGATGAGGTTACATGCGAAAAACAACAACAACAACATACCAAGTATTATTCAACACCGTAGGGTTCGGGGAGGGTAGTTTGTACGCAGACCTTACCCCTACCTTGTGAGGATAGGGAGGTTGTTTCCACTAGACCCTCGGTTCAGGAAAGCATAAGCACCACATTAATGAAAATATAGACAATAAGAGACAATACCAAAAAGCCATATAAAAGCAGAATAAAAACAACAAGATAGTAAGGTGGTCAACAATGAAAATAAAAGAAAACTAGTACCGACAAAAAGCGAGACTGCATGCCAATACTACTGCTATGAACACTCTAGACTACCTACTCTTTTACCCTAATCCTCGACCTCCATACCTTCCTACAAGGGTCATGTCCTCGGTCAGCTGGAGCTGCGTCATGTCTTGCTTAATCACCTCTCACCACATCTTCTTTGGCCTACCTCTACCTCTCCGTAGGCCCTCGAATGTCAACCTCCCACACCTCCTCACCCGGGCGTCTGTTCTCCTCTTCCTCACATGACTAAACCACCTAAGTCGCGCTTCCCGCATCTTGTCCTCAATAGGGGCCACGCCACCTTGTCGCGAATAACCTCATTTCTGATCTTATCTAACACGGTGTGACCGCACATGCATCTCAATATCCTCATCTCTGTTACCTTCATTTTCTGGATATGAGCGATCTTGACTGGACAACACTCAGCCACATACAACATCGTTGGTCTAACCACCACTTTGTAGAACTTACCCTTGAGTTTCAGTGGCACCTTCTTGTCACACAAAACACCGGAAGTGAGTCTCCATTTCATCCATCCCGCTCCAATACGACGTGTGACATCTACATCAATCTCCCCGCCCCCCTGAATAATCTACCCAAGGTACTTAAAACTCCCTCTCCTAGGGATGACCTGCGAGTCCAACCTCATCTGCCCTTCCCCTCCTTGAGTCTCACAACTGAACTTACATTTCAAGTATTTTTCTTGGTCCTGCTCTACTTGAAATCTTTAGATTCCATGGTCTGCCTCCATACCTCTAATTGAGCATTCACACCGTACTACGTCTCGTCAATCAATACAATATCTCTCTAAATACCATGCACCACATCACCTCCCCTTGGATGTGGCGCGTCAGTACGTCCATCACCAGAGCAAACAAAAAAGGGCCGAGTGCTGAGCTGATGCAACCCCATCCTAACCGGAAAATGGTCTGAGTCCCCACTCAGCGTCCTCACTCGGGTCTTTACTCCATCATACATGTCCTTAGTCAAACTAACGTAGGAAACAAGTACACCTCTAGCCTCCAAACATCTCCACAAAACTTGCCTAGGAACTTTATCGTACACCTTTTCTAAGTCGATGAACACCATATGCAAGTCCTTCTTTCTCTCCCTATACTGCTCCATCAATCTCCTAACAAGGTGGATGACTTATGTAGTCGAACGCCCCGGCATAAAAACAAACTGATTCTCGAAAACTTAACTATATTAAAATGATATAATCCTTTTTAATATTTAAATAGTATTCTAATTTTTCAACCTCTATTTTTTGTGATTCCATGTGGTTGCTCATATTTTTTATTTTTCTTTATTTTCTTCATTTAACATAATGGTGCTATTATTCTAGTTTTGAAACTACACCTCTTAATATTAAAAACAACAAGTCATTAATAAATTCGGCATATAATGAGTGATGTCGTTAAAATAGAATCTCATTGTTGAATGAGGTTATAAACTTGTATTTTCCATTTCTATTGAATTATATTACTTAAATTATGTTGAAACTTTTATGTTAGGTTGTAATTTACATAAGAGTATGTTATTTTTTTGAATTTTGAATTTATGTTATATTTTGGTTTTCATTTTATTTGCTTTAGTAGTATTGACTTTATTAATTCAAATTGCGTGCCATCCATTTTTCAATTTTGGTAGATTATTTTTTCGTAAAATATTTGAGTAATATTGTGACACTATGTTAATAAATATTAATCTTTATTAATTAGAGAAAAAAACTATTTTTACAATATTAGTTACAAATATGATAGTAATTATATATTTTAAGAAACAATATGTATCTTAAATGTCATACTTTAATATAATTTATAAAGGGATATATCTGTTAAATCTTCATTTTTAATTTTTGATAATTAACTTTATATTTAATATTTAATCTAATTGTGTAATTATATTTGTGCAACCAAATAGTACACTTATAATTACACTCTACTTATTTGTGACAAATAAATAAGTCGTCGTAATTACAATACTCTGTAATTACTAGATTATGTAATTACTACCTTACTAATAACACCAATTCTAGTTATTTGGTAGAATTCCAATGCTAGGGAAAGCTTCTTTTATTTTTTTATTTTTTTTGTTTCCCACCTTATATTTGGTACCCGCATTGCGGTCTGATTAAATTTGGATTTGCATAGATAAATCCCACGGTAAAGCCTCTCTAACAAAGGAGACTCGAATGCTAGGGAGAGCTAGATGCTCTTATAATGTCTTTCTTAAAAGACATAATTTTTAAAAAAAGTTGATGACATAAACCGATTATTATGACCGGCTATTAGTGTTTTAGAACAGAATAAATGAATATTATGATACTAGTCTTAGTGGTGCGCGTGTTGCCCAGGTATGTTATTGAATAACATTTTGTAAAAATATTACATATGTTTTTTAAAATTATATTCGAGCTATAAAATAAAATATAATCTTATAAAATTGATGAATACCGATCATATATAGCTAAAAATCAATAAAGGAACTTTGTTTATAAAAGTCCTCTATCATTCACCTTAAATTATGTCCCAATTTTATAATTTTATTTAAATTGAGTCTTATAGTTTCTCAATTTATCTCCCTTCAAAAGTTTCAATATTATCCAGTTAGTGAGATTTTAGTTGTCGAAATTAAAAGGAATACGAATTTATAATTTACATAAATTTGTTGAAATGTAATGGGCGAAGAAATCATGTCTAAAACATGCAAATTCAATAGAACGAACAAATTACTACGAAAAGCTATTGAATTCCTGTGTGTGTGCTTTGACTTTTTGTAGAGGAGCGAAGTCACGTGATCTTACGAGTGATCAATTGACTATTATTTGTCAAAAAATTATAATGTATATATAAATAAAATATTACATTTTACGTATAGATTATGGCAAGTTTTAACGGGTCCACGTGTGAAGGTCTGAGAAGGTTTAACACAGGGACCAACTCTTATGAATTAAAAGTCAGCATCCGATGCTCAAATTCTTGGCACAGTTACATTTCTTCTTATAACAATTCCGTCTTTCAAAAAAAATCATCCCCTCAATTTTCTTGTTAAAGTTCTGACCAAAATCAAGAGTTGTAAATGCAGAGAGTGGCAGGTGAAATTAATTACCATCTCATTTAATGCTCTCAACTACACTTAAGTCATGCAATTCAATGCTTTGCAGCTAACTTGGTCCCATCTCTTTGTGGTAATTTCTATAGTTTTTGTATATCTACACTGTGTCTGTGTGTGTTTTTTTTTACTAAGTAGTTTGCCTTTGCTGTTTTACAACTTCATCTTGTTCTTTACATTGTTCTCTGCATTCAATTTCTTCAGATTAATAGTTTAATATAGTTCAATTTATTTATTTAAAAAAAAAAAACCCATTAAAAATCATTCATCCTGCCTTCATTCCTTCATTTATTCTTTCTGTAGCCCATTCATCATAATCTTTTGTCCAGTCCCATTCATTTGTTTTTTTTTGTTGCTTTGTTAAGTCATACTAAAAGAATTTTTCTTTTTCTTTTTTTGCTTGAGTTTATTAAATATGTATGTATATGTCTGAGTTTGTAGTGTATTCAAGAATGTAATGTGAGATATTAGAGTTTTTTCTAGTTGGTTTCTAACAAAAGTGAAAAAACAATGAATGGTTTAGTGATAGATGAAAATCAGAGAAGAGTTTGTAAGAAAGAAAATGGCAGTTCTTGGAAATGTGCATATGGTTATGCCCAACATAGGCGTTGTAAAAGGTTCATTTTTTAGCCTTTAATTTACCTCTAATCGCGCGATTTTCGTCCTGTTTTTCATGTTCCTTGCCTTATTAGATGGTTAATTATGGTTTAGATATAGCAATGACTAAGGAGATATGAAATTTTGAGGAACATTGTCACTTAAAAGGGCTGGTGCTGTCTTTTCTTGTGTAAAAGATTAAATCTTTTCTGTTCATAGACTTGGATTTCGAAATCTTCTGAATTTTGTTCAGTTCTTGGATGTGAAAATTAGAGCAAAAAATACTTGCTTTCCTCTTCAACTTGTAAAGAGCATGCTTTTTGGCATATGAAGAGAAAAAAAAGAATAATTTTCAGAGTATTTTATCGGTAAATCTTCTGAAATAAAAATAAAATCATGTTATTACCACTTCATGTTAGCAACTTGTGTGAACCTTTACAAGATAAAAATGGCTACGGATGTTTGCTTGTTATGTTTAAGTTAATCCTTATTGTTTCTTTTCCTTGGATTCACATCCGTGGTGAAAAATGACTAGAGCTGTGTCTAGATATTGCTGACCAAGAACATGAACTAACACAAAGGAGGAAGTTTACAAAAACTACAGTTGCTCAAATTAGGATGAGATTAATTTGATTAAGTAGGGAATCTTGTGTCAGTTCATTCTTTAATTGCTAATTTAAATGTGCATGAATTAAAATTGAGTTGTGTGGTTTTGGCCTTCTAAGTTGGTTATGCTTTTGTCTCAGTGCTTCCGACAAAAATGTTGCTGTATCGAAAGGCGGAGACAGACAATCCGTAAGAAAAGAGTTGAATGAACCACCTGTAAGAGCTTCATGTTGTTCTTCTGTTGTATAAGCAAAATTTGAGGATCTTTAATATTATTTAGAGGAATGAGAAGTTTGATTAGATACGTTAATGACATGAGCAGATATAATCTTGAATATGCAGGTTTTGCTACCTTCCGCAAGGAGTTGTAAAGCAAGTCCATTACATGAATTCTCCAAAATTATTAGCAGAGAGGCAGTTCCAGACCACAGAGTCTCCCTGGAAAAAGATGTAAATTTTATTCACTTAATGTCTATGAAGTCAATTCCATTCTCACATCTTTTTACCAAAAAAAGAAAAAAATTACCTATGCAACTTGTCGACCTTGCTGCTACTTACACTGCAAGCAACTCGAGATACCTTGAGCCATGTCAAGCTAGTTGGTGTAAAGCATAAATTGATTCTAGCTCTATGCTGTTGGTATTGATAGAATTTTTATTATTGTTAAAGGTACGGAGTGTACTTGTTCTCCAATCTTTGTCCACTAGGAAGTAGAGAAAAATTTACTTATTAAACAGACAATATTAGAAAATATGAGGTTTCATGTTTTTCATTATCCATCTCTAAAAGTTTACTAGCTCATTAATATAAGCAGGATCTCAGTAAAACTCCAATCTTGAAATTTAGGATAAAATGTAAAAGAACCTTGTTTTGCATGTCGGAAAATTCATTTGGACATCTATAAATGGTAATCAGGCCAATATTCCATGGGCATACAGATGAAGAGTACTTCAATATCATTGTGTTTCTCCTACTATATACCATAGATAGAGCTAATTTCTTATCTCGTTAGTGGGAACGAAAGACATCTTAGTTTCATTTGGAAGTCAAAAGTAACTTCTCTGAAACTCTACCATGATCTGCATTTATGATTCTCTTTCACATAACCAATATGCGCAGATCGAGCAGTTACAAATGCGTTTGCAGCAAGAAAAGTCGATGCGTATGGTGCTTGAGAGGGCAATGGGGCGAGCTTCTAGCACCCTCTCTCCTGGACATAGGCATTTTGCTGCTCAGGTACCTGACCTTTGACAACTGACATTTTGTACTCTCTTTATCGCTTTAGACCTTTGAGATGTTTTGGTAAAAATGTAGGAAATGGAACATCGGATAATGGTTTTTACTCGTGCAATCTGCTAATTGGAACGGTTGACTACCATGTCTTCTAGTAACTCTATACAGTTCTAAAGATTGGCCTTGACTTGAGTTTTCCCATTATAGTTCTGGATAAAAAGGGTAGCCCGGTGCACTAAGCTCCTGCTATGCGCGGGGTCCGGGGAAGGACCGGACCACAAGAATCTATCGTACGCAGCCTTACCCTACATTTCTGCAAGAGGTTGTTTCCACGGCTCGAACCCGTGACCTCCTGGTCACATATAGTTCATATATATACTTTGTCTTAGACCTCCATTCTCGCTTTAACTTGAGAATTTACTATTTTCATATCTTATGGTCTCTTATTTCTAAAATTTATTTCCGTGTCAAGTAAAAAAATCGATGGTGTCTGACAACACAACTGGTTGGAGTCTGTTATCTATTAAAAGAATACTTTGGTAGTTTCATTTTGTCTATAAGGTTGACAACATCGAATATTTCACGTTCTCTGCTCATTTCAACTCCCAGCCTTGGCTTTGCTTAACTTAGTTAAAGTTAATATTTGTTTTCTTCTCATTTCAGACAAAAGAGTTGATAGCTGAGATTGAATTACTTGAAGAAGAGGTTGCAAACCGTGAGCAGCACGTCCTTTCGCTGTACAGGAGCATTTTTGAAGAATGCATTAGCCGGCCTTCTTCTGAGCAAAGTTCGGTCATGACTTCTCCAGCACATAGTAAAGCTGAGTCAAGAAAACACCCAAGTATAATATCAAGTGCCTTTTGCTCATCCAAAAAGTTTCCTTTGCGGACATTCCAAGCTCTTGCTGCCATAAATGAATTGGGAAAAAGGAACTTGTCGCAGTCAAAATCAAGACATGCTTCATTTTATAATAGTAAAGCTAGTGCACGCATTCAGAAAAGTTGTTCAGCCCATGCTAAGGTAAGGTTCCAATCCTAAGAGTAAAAAAATCCTAAGAGTATGAATTCTGCTAAAGTGGCCACACCTTAACACCTTGCTGTAGTTGGTCGGTCTCTTGCTTAAACCCCTTGTCCAGTCCGTATCCATATGGCGAAAACATGAATCCTAGAATTCTTGTGTTTTCTGCTGGGATAAAAGGACAAACCACTTTGACTTTTGTTTACTTGCTTCTGATATTTTGCTACCATTAGCTTTTGCTTACCAGTATGAAGCACACCTAAAGTTGAACAAGTGGATTATAACTTAAGCATGTCACTTTACGCCATGCATGCATTTATATCCAATTTAAAATTTTGTGTTGGTTCTTTAATATTGAAACCTTAATGGAGAAAGTTGGAACTAAAGGTGAAGCTAAAAATAATCAGCAATTCACTATTTGACCAGTTGTAACTAACTTAATACAGCTCTAGGTTCAAATATTTTACTTAGTCTTTGGTTTTGGGCTGTACTTGTAATCCAGATTCTGGCATGCTAAAACTTGAGTTCCCCACTCATACTCAGTGCCCACGGTATAGTATCAAATGGAATTCAATATCTATATTTTCTTGTAATTTTCTTTGATACTTCTCTAAATAGCACACCCAACATTATGCAATGCTTTTATCCTCTAGCGTTCTATTACATTTGTGGTGTGCCCACAGTATAGTATCAAATGGAATTCAATATATTTTCTTGTAATTTTCTTTGACGCTTCTCTAAATAGCACATCCAACATTATGCAATGCTTTTATCCTCTAGCATTTTATTACATTCTTGTGGTGTGCTCTGTGCTGAATCTGCCTATTGCTTTACTAACAAACAAGCTGTTCTATTGGCCCTTTATCATTCTCTGCTGAAACGGGATCCAAATTACTCACTATGAAAAATTCAATCCCATTTATGTCAAAGAAAGACCCTTTTACTTGTAGAGCTTTCATTATTTTTTTCCTCTTGTTTATGCGGGGTATCTCTTTCCACATGATCGACTCATGTTGTTTTCTATCAATTGTTGCAGGAGCAAACATCTATGGAGAAAGCTCCTCTGTCCCGGAGTCTTAAAGACCATCTTTACCAGTGCCCCAGTAAGTTGTCTGAGGAAATGGTAAGGTGCATGGCTGCAGTATACTGTTGGCTCCGTAGTACAGATCAATCGACAAGTACTGAAGAAAAGCGATCACCTTTGTCATCAAGGTCATCCACTAATGTGATAATTCCAAAGCATGATATTAAAGAGGACAGAGATTGGTTTTGTAAATCCACTATTGAAATATCTTGGATAGCAACAGACAAGAATAAATTCTCTCGTGCATCTTACGCCATCGGCAACTACAGGTGCATTTCCTTGATACCAAAAAAGAAGTTAAACTACATAAGTTTACCACTGGAAAGTTGACGCCCTAAGAAAGAGAAGTTTAAGTTCCGCTGCCACTTCTCTATGCTGTCTTTCTTGAATTACAGGATGGTTGTTTCTCCCTTTCTTAATGATTTTGTTTGACCCAGAGCCACCATTTGAGTCAGAATTTATTTTACAACAACAACAACAACAAACCAAGTAGAGTCCCACAAGTGGGGTCTTGGGAGGATAGTGTGTACCCAGACCTTATCCCTACCTCTGGGGTAGAGAGACTGTTTCCTATAGACCCTCGGCTCAGGAAGATGAAAAGAACACTAGAAACAAGCAGTAACAACAACAAAGGCCAGTCTAAGAGCCAGAAAAATAGATGAAAGAAAGCAATAACAACAAGCAGTAACAACGACAAGATACAATAAGACCTCTGTATAACAACATCCCTATATAACAACACTTCTCTATAAAAGCTAAGCTTTTTCGGAACCAGTTTTTATGTTATGTTACAATATATGTTCTCTATAACAGCACTTCGCTATAACATCCAAAAATATACGGAACAACCGAGGCTGTTATAGAGAGGTTTGACAGTACTAGGAAATCGTAGCGGAAGATAGTAAGAAAACATGTAATACTAGCAACCTAAGGCAAGACACTATTAGACTAGCCCTACTAACCCGGTGCGGAATAGAACAACGCTCGACTACCTACTAACCCTCAACGCTAATTCTCGACCTCCACACCTTCCTATCAAAGGCTATGTCCTTGTAAGCTCAAGTCGCGCCATGTCCTGCCTAATTGCCTCTCCCAAATACTTAAGCTGCCCTCTACCTCTTCTTGTACCTGCCTAAGCCAACCACTCGCACATCCTTTCTGGGGCATTTAGGTTTCTCCTTTGCACATGCCCGAACCATCTAAGCCACGCTTCCCGCATCTTATCCTACATTGGGGCCACACCCACCTTCAGAATTTATGTTATGCTCCAAATTATAGCCCGGAAAAGAGACTTCGGGTTAACCTTTACTGCTCTTCTTTCTTCTAGAAGTGTAACAACTATTAGTCAGGTCACTAGCATCCCTTGCATTTCTACACTAAACTATGTCGAAGACCAAATAAGCACTCTTGAGAAAGCCAATCATTGTTATAGTTAAGCATTTATTCCCTCCTTAAAGTAAGGAATCGAGAATGAATGAGAGGCTGTAACCATAATTACGGGCCAATTCTGTATTGGACATAGGAATTCTTAAATGCTGGCTAATATCATTTGCCTAACGTAGTTATCCGAGGATACCTGGAAAGGCTCCAGAAATTCTTCATTTTCTCATTCCAGTAGCATTATGTTTAATCTGGGCCATTTTGTAAAGCATCATCTCTTTTAGATACTAAGGAGTTCTGACCCTACTGGATACGCTTTTAAGATATTACAATTTTTCTTGATCGGTTAAGATAATACTGTTTTGATGACGGCTCGATTTAAAAGAAGTAACAAGTATATAAGTGGAATCACTATATCCTAAATAGACCTTACATCCTTTTGTAATGCCTCTAGAACTTTTCTATTACTTAAAGGTGAAAGATACTAATATAGAGGAGAGCTTGTTGCATCAACTATTCTCTACTCGATAAAAATGATATAGGTGGAAGATACGTTTTCATAGTCTGCTAAGGGGATCAAGCTTTTGGTATCTTTTTTCTTTTTCAACTTTCTATATTTGGTGCAAAGCATGCTACATATGCTGGTTTATCTCTCTATAGCAAAGACTCCTATAAAGCAACCAAAAAAAAAAAACAGAATACATGTGAATCTCCACTCTGATATGTATCTTTGCTTCAAACTTTCAGAGTTTTGGTGGAGCAATTGGAACGAACAAATATCAGTCAGATGGAAACCAATGCCAAGATGGCATTCTGGATCAACTTGTACAATTCCTTAGTCATGCATGTAAAGATGGCTCTTGCTTGTATTGTTTCTCCTTTTGGATTCGTTTATTATGTTTCTTTACATCTCCTTATTTGTCTTATATAGGCATATCTGGCATATGGGATACCACAGAACTCCCTTAGGAGGTTGGCATTGTTTCACAAGGTAGTCTAATTTAATTTGTGTTTACTATGTGTCATTCTCCTTTTCTTCTTTTTGATCTACTTGGCCTACTTATCCTGCATATATTTTTGAGTATTTGAGTCACCATTTGCTTCTCTGTATAGTGCAGGCTGCTTACAATGTTGGTGGCCAGATCATAAGTGCCAATGCCATTGAACAGTCAATTTTTGGCCTGCGTACGCATCGGATTGGACGGGTATTCACTATTTCTAATTTTAGAATGGCTAAAAGCTCCAGTTAAGGAATAGCAGTATAACATCATTAGAAACTAATTCGGATCCTGCCTATTTTGCTCATTATATATAACGACAATTGAGCAAAATGATTCTCTGTGCTGTTTTCTTGCTCTGACCATCTCAGAAGTTGCTAGTTTTCCGTTGTCAGCCTTATGCAATTAGTACTTTTTTGGGAATTACACGTAGTTGTTGTTGTAGTCTTATGCAATAAGTACGATTGTTTCTTAATTATAAGTAGTCTGGAATGTTAATATGTCCCAATATGCACTTTGTCAAAGAGGGGAGAGAACTTTACGGGTTCAGCACTTGTGGCTAATTGAAAAGCCAAAAACAATCAAGAAAGTGATTGAAGTCCTGCCAAAATGTATACTAGCTACAAAGCCTAGTAAATTCACAGTTATTATTCTACTGTTAATATTTGCTTGTCATATCTTGTAGAGGACACACCTTCAGTTTATAATTTCTGTTTCTGCTCCAATTACAGTGGTTAGAGTCCATTCTGTCAACTGCTTTACGGAAAAGGTCGGGAGAAGAAAAGCAACTCATCAGTTCAAAATTCGCCCTTCAAGAGTTCCAGCCCCTTGTTTTGTTTGCTCTTTGCACTGGCGCTTTTTCCGATCCCATGGTTAGTACTTATGTTCTCTCCTTTTTTTATTTTTATTTTTTCTTGTATATTCTCTGTGCACCAGAGCTTCTTCTGATAACTTGGTAATTAAGTAGTTACATTTTCTCCTTATATTGGTAAACCAACAATATCGCTTTCTTGATGGTTTCTTGATAGATTTGAAGCAAAACGGAGTAATAGGTGAAGCCTTATCAATATACACTGGATCTAAAGCAGATTGAATCAACATCTAACACTTTCTTCGGCTTCTTTCTTCTTTTCTAGCTGAAAGTGTACACAGCGTTAAATATTGTGGAGGAATTGGAAGCAGCAAAGAAAGAGTTTCTACAGGCTAATATTGTCGTAAAGAAGTCAAAAAGAGTATTCTTGCCTAAGGTTCTCGAAAGATATGCGAAGGAAGCTAGTATTCCAGCGGATGATCTTCTTAACTGGGTTATGGACAACGTTGAAAAGAAGCTTCACGATTCCATTCAGAAATGTATTGACGGACGAACCAATAAAAAGTCATCTCAGATAATTGAATGGCTACCTTACTCTTCAAGATTCCAGTATGTTATTTCGAAAGATTTTACAGAGAAACCTTGGTGGGCATAGAAGTGTTGAATAATGTAGAGAAAGTCTTGAGTTGATCTTTCTAATGCACATAACTAATGCTTAAGCTTCAGTTCATTTCTTCAGTTTGTTGGAGTATGATTTGATCTGGTATTTAGTGAATGTACATTGACTTCAATTCATCTACAGGTTCTAGTAAATCCAGTTACTTAGATATTCAACTGTTAATTTGTGAATTGTAAGTTGTGTAAATACTAGTTAAAAATTGGTATAGCTGCTGCTAATGCTACTCCATTATTTTGTCAAGTTTATGACACATTCTAGAGGCGAGTGATTAACACACACTACTAAGAAAACAGTTTAGTATATGGTCTAGCGGTCAATGAAGTATGACAAAACCCATGAGAGACGAGGGTTAAAATCCCAGCAGAAACGAAAAAAAGTTGGGTGATTTCTCCCCATTTGCCCAGAGGCTGATGTAGCACTAAGGCACTGGGTTCATCTGAACTCATTATTTCAGCGAAACATAAATTTGTGTAAAAATTCATTAAGGGGTCGTTTGGCTTGAATAGGGCTTATGCCGGGATAAGTTATGCTGGGATTAGTTATCCTAGTATTGTTTTTTATCCATTGTTTGGTCTGTTGTATTAAAAAATGTGTGACGACCAGGCCGGTCGCCTCGAGAGTTGTAAGCATGTTTCCTCATTTTCTGCTTCTATTGTGTTCTACAACTGTTATATGACTTACCGGGTTGGTTGGTTCAGGTCTTGGGTGATGTCAGAGTGAATTGAGACACTTAGTCTCTTAATTGGAAACTTAAGTTGGAAAAGTCGACCGAATATCGACTTATGTGTGATCAGTCTCAGATTTGAATTTTGATGGTTCTGTTAGCTCTGTTAGGTAATTTTGGACTTAGGAGCGCGTCCGGAATGTGATTTGGAGGTTCGTAGTAGAATTAGCCTTGAATTGACGAAAGTTGGAATTTTGGCGAATTTGACTGGTAGTGAAAATTTTGATATCGGGGTCGGATTCGATTTCCCGGAATTGGAGTATGTTCGTGGTGTCGTTTATGACTTGTGTGCAAAATTTGAGGTCAATCGGACGTGGTTTCATAGGTTTCGACGTCGTTTGTGGAATTTGGAAGTTAAGAAGTTCTTTACGCTTGAATCCGGGTGTAATCCGTGTTTTGATGTTGTTTTGGGTGATTCGAGGGTTCGACTAAGTTCGTATTGGGTTATATGACTTGTTGGTATGTTTGGTTGAAGTCCCGGGAGCCTCAAGTTGATTTCGGGTGGCTATCGGACTTGGGTTGGAGTTGGTGAAGTAGCTAAATTGCTGCTCTACTTGTGTAACCGGACATGCGGAGTGGGCCGAGGAGGAGTTGAGCAGATGTCGCAGGCGCGAAGATTATCCCTCACCTGCGATGGTCGCAGAAGCGGGCAGAAGGGCGCAGATACGAGTTTGATCCGCAGGTGCGATGTGTTTCCCGCACATGCGATATGCGCAAATGCGGTCCTGTGATCGCAAAAGCGGAGGCAGCTGGATAAGTGGCTTCCGCAGGAGCGGGAATTTTACCGCAGAAGCGGCTCCGTATGTTCGGATAAATGGTTGCAAGTGCGAAAAGTCTAGGCATAAAGTTTAAACAAGGGTTCGCGGTTTTAGTCTCATTGCAACATTTTGGACTCAGACTTGGGCGATTTTGGAGAGGATTTTCTAGGGGATTATTGATGTATGCTTCTTGTACAAGTTTTTATCATAAATCTTGTTTCCCCACTGATTTTCTCCACCTAGATTGTGTAGCTTTGAGGTGAAATTTTGGGGTTTGAGCCTAGGGATTTGGAGAATGAATTTTGAGAATTTGGATGACCCGTTGATGTCGGATTTTGGAATTTGGTATGGTTAGACTCGTGAGTGAATGAGCTTTCGGGTTTTGTGACTTCTGTCGGTTTTCGAGACGTGGGCTCGGAGGTCAGGTTTAAGCCGATTTTGGATTTTTGGCTATAATTCAGTACTTTTTTGTGGAATCTAACCCTTTAGCCTATATTGATTGTATTATTCTGCTTGTGGCATTCGGGACCTTCGGAGACCGATTTGAGAGGCAAAGGCATTTTCGGAGTAGAGTTTTTCCCGAATTGAGGCAAGTAACACTTTCAAACTTGGTTCTGCGGGTTCGAAGCCCCTGAATTATGTGTTATATGATTGGTATTGAGTTGACGCACATGCCAAGTGACGGGCGTGCAGGCGTGCATCGTGAGAATGGTGACCTGGTTGATTCCACGACATGTGTAGTGATAATATCTTATGGATATCTGTGTTCATCATGTGATAAAGTAATTGAGCTGTCAATCATGCTATATATATCATGTTTAGGCTTTATGTCGTTACTGTTGGGACCCATAGTGGTTGTTTCTTGCTCTCACTTTACTGATTTTATTGATATTCCGTACTCAGTCATATACATGAATTTCATATCATATCCCAGTCTCAATTGTTATCTATTGATTTATCATATTACTGTTTCGGGTTCATGGTATTTTGGGCCCACGAGTGAGACTGTAGAGATTGATGACTAAGTGAGGCCAAAAGCCGATTATGAGTGACAATTATGGGATTGGGTTGCACGCCGCAACGGTTATACTGATGTTATGATAGCGCTTGGGCTGTAGGAGCCCCTCCGGAGTCTGTAACACACCCCCTGTGAGTGCGGTTGATATTATTAAGGGATGGATCTTCCCTGGATATGGATCTTGTACGAAGTACTTGATACCTGGAGATGGATCTTCTCCACAGGGATGGATTGGCCTTTCCTCGGTACTGGGTGACCTATGGTCAGTGTCGTTTATGTTCCGGGATGGATCTTCCTTGGGCCGTGTAGGCCATATATAGTACCGAGTGGTTGAGAAATCGAGAGAGTGAGCACTTGAAGCTGACAGCATGGTGCATCATTTATAGCATGTTGTTTAACCAAAGAATTAGATTCTATGCCAAAGCTATTTTAAGAAGAACACGAGTTTCTGATAACCAGAGAATATGCTAACGATTGTAAGTAAATTTGCAAGTAGGAAGCAGTAAAATGCGTAAAAAGTAAGTATATTGCAATAACGGTTCAAACGTGTCTTTACAAGTTATATTTTACTCCCTTTTATAGGGAATTTCTTAATATAACGTCTACTCTTTTCAGTGATTGAGCATTAATGACTAATAATGACATTAATGTAACGTTACAATGATTAACCGTAACTGTTGCGTGAAGATTATGTAACGTTTGACCTATTAATTGAAGACCTCCGAATCTGCCCTTTATTCCGCCTTGATCATTCTGACCATGTCTCTTCATCTTCTCGATTAAGTTGAGACTCCCGTACCTGATTACCCCGTGGGTATGCTATTTCGTTCCTCTTTATCTCGTACCTCTTCATAAAGTCCCGTCCAGTTGTCATGATTTCATTGCTCCACATAGATTGCCGAGTCATTAGAATTGTTACACGTGTGAAGCTCATTTTTACCAATACAAATAGTCCCCTTACTTACCATTTATTTATCGATTAATATTTGGTAAGTGGATACTCATTTATGGCGGGAATATTTTGCCGCCGCTTCACTCGTACCATTGCATCCCTCTCTGACTGTATGCATCGATTGTCACTTCTATTTAATGCCCGTGCCATGTGTCATTCCCGGATTAGTTCTGCAATTATTCAGCGCTTTTTAGGGCTTTTTGCGGCTGCATCAGTCACGAAGTGACAACTTCAATAATGATTTTCACATCACTGGTTTTTCCATTTTTTGACGGTTTCCTTCGAGTATAAATACCCTCTTTTTCTTTTTTTACTTTCACGAAAAACTTCTGATCATTCATTCTTTTCTTGTAAATTCTTCGCCTTCGTAAATATGCATTCTTCTAACGAGCAATCTAAAAAGGTCATCGTTGTAGATGAACTGACTCCTTCTTCTGCTCCTACACGGAGTAGGAGAGGCGGTAGGCTTAGGAGCTTAGGTTCTATCCTTCCAGTGATTCTTCTTCTCCTCATGTTACTCCCCCCTCTTCTTCTAGGTCTTCCGTTTCTTTATCTTCTTCAAGGGCTAGGGATTCTAGATCTTCATCAAAGAGTAGAGAACACAATGAACCACTTAGGGAGCCGAGGGTCTTCGCATGACAGTGCCGACCTTTATCCTACCCAAATAACAGAGGGCTTGGTGTCTCTTGTACGCAGGGATTGTTTTTGGAAGCCATATTTTCCTGTTATTGTTCCTAACGATAACCAAAGAATTACCTCTTACAAGGATGGGTATTCTTATGTTTATACTTATCCTTTCACATTAGGATTCAAGCCTCCCATCGAACCTGTTATCATCGAGTGTTGTCGATTCTTCAAACATTGTCTGGGACAAGTTGATCCTCTTGTTTGGCGAGTTGTCGCGTGTCTTAGGCATTTGGCTAATTTAGCTTCCGTATCCTTCACTTTTCATCATCTTATTCACCTTTATTCTCCGATGTTGTTCCGCCAAGGAGTGTTTTCTCTCGCGGCTAGGAGTAAAAGGGTGTTAGTTACTCCAGATGATGACAAAGACCGAGAGTGGTATGTCCGGTATGTTGTTGTCCCTACTGCATGTTTAGTAGGTGAAGAAAATCCCCCCTTCCCTGAGAAGTGGAATCTTGCACTTGCTCACTTTCCTTTCCTTTGCTTTTGATAATTTATCAGTACCGTGACTGTTTCTTTTCTTTGCAGCAATCATGGGAATCATTGAGAATGTCTCCGGTTTTCGTGATTGGGTAGAAAAGCTCTTGTTTATTTCTCCTTTAGAAGAATGTTCGTGGAAATACCTCTCTGGGAGGTTTGGATGGAAGGTTAAGACCCACGGTAAGAGAAGTTTTTTGTTTTACTTCTTTCCTCTTTTAAGTTTTACCTGATCCCTTTAATTTGGTAGGGTTTGTTGCTCGTGGTATTTTTGCTGCGGTTGTGTCCGCTTCAAGGCT
Organism: Nicotiana undulata; assembly: GCA_005239495.1. Classification (NCBI taxonomy): domain Eukaryota; kingdom Viridiplantae; phylum Streptophyta; class Magnoliopsida; order Solanales; family Solanaceae; genus Nicotiana; species Nicotiana undulata. Next base: position 16,070 of record ML299994.1, on the reverse strand, counting down.
GTCCCTAGCAAAGGCCCAGGAGATCATTTAGGTTCCTCCTCGTCGAAAAGAAAAGCAAGTGGGTCCAGGACCTTAGAGGAGGAGGAGGAAGAGGAAGATGAGGGTTCGCTGGTCCACATGTCACGTAGGAGGAGGGTGGTCTCTGACGACGAATATGCACCTGTTGTTGACCCTCCCGTGCCTGAATCCGAACTTTATGCCCCCGAGGATGCAACTCCCTCTCCTGTTCGTGAATCCATTGATCTCATGTTTCGTGAAGGTTTTGGTACCATTTCTGACGAAGCCCCTCTTGTTGTTTTCTCTCCTCGTGCTCCTAAAGAACTTCCTTCAATTGCTCCCGTTGTCATTTCTGCTCCCATGACTGTTCCTGTTCCCGCTGTTGTTTCTGATCCCGTGGCTGTTTCTGCTTCTCTTCCTACTCTGCACGTGGCTCCCTTATCTGCCCCCGCTTCCATTCCTTCTACTATAGAAGTAGGGTCTTCTAGCAGGGGGAGATGAGGCAAGTTACAATAGAGGTTCCAACGACGGGTAGCCTCTTGAAAAAGTGGGGCCAGGCCGATGTATGGTTAAATCCATTGATAGGCTCGACTGAAAAGTCTAAGCTGGAAAGCCACGTCTCTCTGACGTGGATGAACGAGATCATGCACTCGTCTTTAAAGGTAAAACTTGATCTTCTTTCGTATGTACTTATATAATTACCGTATCTAATGTATCTTTTTTATGTAGATCAATCTTGTGGGCACAAAGTTAATGAAGATAGTCATTCAGATGGAGCAGGCAGCAAAAGACTTCTAAATTGAGGCTGATAATTGGAGGGGGCAGTACGAGGGTCTACAACTTGACATGCAGGCAGAGGAGGAGGAAAAATGTACCTTAGAGCAGCAAGTTAGGGTCATGGCAGCAGAACTGGCCATTGAGAAGGCGTCTTCGAACCAGGCAGGCAAAGACAAGAGTGTCTTAGAATCTTCATTTCCAGAGCAGCTTTCCCGTGCCATAGAGGAGATTAGGAGCCTGAAGGCCTTGTTGGACCAGAAGGAGGTGTATTCTTGTGAACTTGTTCAATTTCTCACCCAGACCCAGGAAGACCTCCGTAACTCCTCAGAGAAGGTCCGATTTCTGGAAAGATCCATCAATCCTTTGCAGGCCTCTCTCAATGCTGTCGTGGCTGAAAGAGATGAGTTAAGAGATGAAGCTGAACAGTGGGAGAAGGATTATGAAGCTCTTGAAGACAAAGCAGCTGTCGAAGTAAGCTGGGCTTATCTGAATGCTCATCTTGACACATTGATGGAAATGGGCCAAGAAGGTTTGGACTTGGAAGCCGAAATTGCTAAAACCAGGGAGACGATTGAGAAGTCTCAACAAAGTTAGAACTCTCTTCACCTGAGGTTGAGGTCAGACCAAATATCATGATAAATATCAGCTAAAACTTCACCCCAAAGCTCTCGAAGATAGTCCGCTAAAATAGCTAACGCTTCCCAATCAGTAATCTCTATGTTATTAGACAATTCAACACCTTTTAACTAAAAAATGTGTACTTGTTCAGGAATAGAAGCGTCAAGGCCGTTTTTGTCACGACCTAATTTTCCCTCCGTTGAGTGTCGTGATGGCACTTAGTCTTAGGGACTAGGTAAGCCTAACATTAACTGAATAACAACAATATTTAAACTAACATATGACAATTTCGAAATAGAAATCTCTATTAGTTGGGTATCGTGATAGCATCTAGTCTTAGGGACTAGGTAAGCCTAACATTAACTGAATAACAACAATATTTAAACTAACATATGACAATTTCGAAATAGAAATCTCTATTCAATTTTACAACCCCAAAATCGGTAGTACAAGTCATAAGATCTACAGAGTTTGCCAGAAAACATCTAAATACAATTGTTCCGAAATAAGGATAATCAGTGCAATACAAAAACTAGAATGTGACTCTGAAGCCTGCGAACGCAGCAGCAGGTTTACCTTGAGTCTCGACAATAACAATCCGCACAGCTAGCTAACAGTCAACTGACTTCGAAATACCTGGATCTGCATAAAAATATGCAGAAGTGTAGTATGAGTACACCATAGCGGTACCCAAAAAGTATTAAGACTAACCTCGGTGGAGTAGTGACGAGGGACAGTCAAGACACCTACTGGACAAGATAACCCGGACAAGTATAAGTATAAAAACAACATAGTACGATATATATATTAAGACTACGCAGAATGACAAAATAATACGGTAATTTACAGTAAGAAAAGGAAAGCAACAACTAACAACGGAACACTATAATAATGACACAGTAGAATGAGTGGAACACGGTTTAAGTCCGCTGAATCACTGATAAAGGAAAGACAAGTAGAAACTCAACAAAAACTACCGCTTTCACACCAGGTTTTAGCCAATAACCTCCACGAGGTACCGAACCACAGAATATCCATATTTTCACGGGTCTCAATTTCGGAACCCTAAACACTTGGCATCCTGCACCCACATTATAAATTTATAACCACGCTGACGACTCATGTGCCAATAGAGCCATTTTTGCATAGAAGGCAAGTTGTCACGACCCGAAAACTAACCCTGTCATGATAGCGCCTATTGCGATACTAGGAAAGCCAACACATTTCCAGAACACATCAAAATTCATTTAAAAGATAAGTCAAAGCTTTTCAAGGAAAAATCTTCATAAAAGAGTTCAACTCAAATTAAAAGTGCGAAAAGAGAAAGCCTGATATCGGGGTGTCACTGAGTCGTGAGCATCTAAACCAGAATAAAAGCAGAGTTTACAATGCTCTACTATACCAAAAATAGGAAGAAAAGATAATAATAGAGGAGAATCAAGGACTGCGGACGCTAGAAGCTACCTCGTATGTCTCCGACAATCAAAAGAGAACAAACTCAATGATCTCTGCGAACGGGCTCACCTGAATCTGCACACAAGGTGCAGGGAGTAACGTGAGTACTTCCAACTCAGTAAGTAACATAATTAAATACAAAACTGAGTAACAAAACCGAGCTACACAAAATACAGTTCTTCCAAAAATCTCAGTAAAGGAAATTAGGCATGCTTTCAAACCGATGTTCTAAAATCAAAGAATTTCGAGCTCAAGTGAAATAGTACAAGTACTCCAAAATATCACAACAACAACAACGTGCAACAATAAATAAAAGCAAGTACAGCCTCACAAGACTACTATCACTCATCTATCTCGACAGCTCAATCACTCGGCTCTCAGCCTAAATACTTGAAATCAAGGTACATGCGCTCACTGGGGGTGTTCAGACTCTGGAAGGGCTCCTACAACCCAAGCGTTATATTGTTGTGGCGTGCAGCCCGACCCAATACTACTGCGGTGTGCAGCCCGATCCAAGTACCGCTACGGCGTGCAGCCCGATCCGATAATATGGCAAGAAGGCTTGTTGCAGCGTGCAACCCGATCCAATATTACTGCGGCGCACAATCCGATCCAACATATCTCACACAGCTCTCAACCCGACACTCAGGCCCTATATCATCCACTAGCCTCTCCAACCTCACAATTTTCACAATAACAGTCCAAACAGAGAATATAACAAGTATTAATCAAGTCATGAGAGAGAGCTAAATAAAATGCATAAGCAAACAGAGACTGAGTATAAGACAACAATTTAGCAGTCAATACAACTAGTTCATGACCATTGGGGGTCCCAACCGTGTTTTCATATAGCCTAAGCATGGTTTCTAACATGTAAGACAGTCAATAACACGAAAACAAGAATGAACAGGTAATAACAATGGCTATTTGACTTTACAGTCTACCGCGACGGACCAAGTCTCAATCCCACACGGTGCACGCTCACACGCCCGTCACCTAGCATGTGCGTCGCCTCTAAATATCAACATCATATGAATTTATCGAGTTTTCATACCCTCAAGACCATATTTAAGACTGTTACTTACCTCAAGCCGAGCAAATCTCTACTCCGTGATGCTCTTGCCCCTCAATTCGGCCTCCAAATGCTCTGAATCTATTCACAACCAGTACAATACCATCAATATACGCTAAAGGAATGAATTCCACAAGAAAAACTACCAAATTAGACTAAAAACCCGAAATCGGCTCAAACCCGGCCCCCGAGACCACGTCTCTAAATCCGACAAAAGTTACAAAACTTGACACTCATTCACTCACGAGTCTAACCATACAAAATTTATGAGAATCCGACCTCATTTGGTCCCTCAAATCCTCAATTTACACTCTCCAAAATCCCAAGCCCTAACCCCTCATTTTCACCCCTAAATCCCACTAATTAGATGATAAAACAACGGGAAAACACCATAGATAGGAGTATTAGAGCTCAAGAAAGTTACCTCACTGAAAACCCTTGAATCCCCTTCAAAATCACTCCAAAAAGCTCCAAGAACCAACTGAAAATGGTGGAAATGAACCAAAATTCGCGAAGTGTTCTATTTATAGGATTTGCCCAGGTCTTTCACACCTGCGGCCCAAAATACGCACCTCCGGTCTCGCTTTTACGCAACAATCTCCGCATTTGCGGAAAATCACTTAAGTCCCTTTTTCCGCACCTGCGCTCCCAGGTTCCGCACCTGCGGACGCACACCTGCGCATCTCCTTCCACTTCTGCGGAATTGACCAAACTACGCCTTTCGCATCTGCGCCCCAGGACTCGCACCTGCGGCTCCCCATCCGCAGGTGCGGAAAACACCAGCAACCACAAAAACCAGCAGAATCAGCCATCTCCCAAAACCCCTAACTGATCTGATAACCACTCAAAACTCACTTGAGGCCCTCGAGACCTCAACCAACCATACCTACAAGTCACATATTAACGTACGAACTTAGTCGCACCTTCGAATCACTCAAAACAACATCAAAACACCAAATTGCCCTCGGATTCAAGCCTAAGAACTTCTAAACTTCCAAATTTCGCAAACGATGTCGAATGCCCTCAAATTTTACCCACACGTCACAAATGATACTACGAACCTACTCCAACTTCTGGGAATCCATTCCGACGCCGATATCAATTTTTCCACTACCGACCAAAATCGCCAAAATGTGAACTTTCGCCAAGCCTAATTCTACTACAGACCTCCAAATTACATTCTGGACGCGCTCCTATGTCCAAAATACCAAATGGAGCTAACGAAATCATAAGAATTCAAATCCAAGATCGTTTACACATAAGTCAACATCCGGTTGACTTTTCCAACTTAACCTTATCCCAAAGACACTAAGTGTCTCAATTCACTCAGAAACCGCTCCGGACCTAAACCATCTAACTCGGCATAACACAATATAGCTAGATCACATAAAAAGAAGCAGAAATGGGGGAAACAGGGCTATAACTCTCGAAATTACCGGTTGGGTCGTTACATCCTCCCCCTCTTAAATAAATGTTCGTCCTCGAACGGATCTAGAAACATACCTGGAGCCTCAAATAGGTGTGGGTATCTATTCCGCATCTCCCGCTCGGTCTCCCAAGTGGCCTCCTCCACAGGTTGACCTCTCCACTGCACCTTCAGTGAAGCCTATGTCCTTTGACCTCAACTTTCGAACATGCCGATCCAAAATGGCCACCGGCTCCACATCATAAGTCATATCACCCTCTAACTGAACCGTGTTGAAGTCCAAAACATGGTACGCATCTCCAATATACTTACGGAGCAGGGAAACATGAAACACTGGGTGCACACTTGACAAGTTAGGTGGAAAAATACCTTCATGGGTGATACCTTCAGCAAAATAATATCCCCAACCATAAAAGACACATCACGGACCTTCCTGTCTGAATAGCTCTTCTGCCTAGACTGCGACATGCGAAGCCGCTCCTGAATCAATTTCACCATATCTAATGCATCCTAAACCATGCCTGACCCAATACTGTTGCGGTGTGCAGCCCGATCCGATAACTGTTGCGGCGTGCAACCCGATCCGATAATATGGACCGAAGGCTTGTTGCGGCGTGCAACCCGATCCAACATTACTGCGGCGCACAGTTCGATCCAACATATCTCACACAGCTCTCAACCCGGTACACAGGCCCTATATCAGCCACTAGCCTCTTAAACCTCACAATTTTCACAATAACAGTCCAAACAGAGAATATACCAAGTATTAATTAAGTCATGAGAGCTAAGATAAAATGTATAAGCAAACAGAGACTGAGTACAAGACAACAATTTAGCAGTCAATACAACCAGTTTATGACCACTGCGGGTCCCAACCGTGTTTTCATATAGCCTAAGCATGGTTTCTAACATGTAAGACAATCAATAACTAGAAAATAAGATTGAACAGGTAATAACAATGGCTATTTGACTTTACAGTCTACCGCGACAGACCAAGTCTCAATCCCACACGGTGCACGCTCACACGCCCGTCACCTAGCATGTGCGTCGCCTCTAAAATCATATGAATTTCTCGGGGTTTCATACCCTTAAGACCAGATTTACCGTTACTTACCTCAAGCCGAGCAAATCTCTACTCTACGATGCTTTTGCCCCTCGATTCAGTCTCTAAATTCTCTGAATCTATTCACAATCAGCACAATACCATCAATATATGCTAAAGGAATGAATTTCACAAGAAAGATTACAAATTAGACTCAAAATTCGAAATCGACTCAAACCCGGCCCACAGCTCGAAATCCGACAAAAGTTATAAAACTTGAAAGCCCATTCACTCACGAGTCTAAGCATACAAAATTTATCAGAATCCGACCTCATTTGGTCCCTAAAATCCTCAATTTACACTCTCCAAAATCCCAAGCCCTAACCCTCATTTTCACCCCTAAATCTCACTAATTAGATGATAAAACAACGGAAAAACACCATAGATAGGAGTATTAGAGCTCAAGCAACTTACCTCACTGAAAACCCTTGAATCCCCTTCAAAATCACTCCAAAAAGCTCCAAGAACCGACTGAAAATGGTGGAAATGAACCAAAATTCGCGAAGTGTTCTATTTATAGGTTCTGCCCAAGTCTTTCGCACCCGCGGTCTCACTTTTGCGCAACAATCTCTGCATCTGCGGAAAATCACTAAAGTCCCCAGTTCTGCACCTGCGCCCCCAGGTTCCGCACCTACGGACGCGCACTTGCGCATCTCTTTCCGCTTCTGCGGAATTGACCAAACTTCGCGTTTCTGCATCTGCGCCCCAAGACTCGCACCTGTGGGATCGCAGATGCGACCACTCATACGTACTTGCGAACCCAACCCTGGTCTTCTATGTCTGCATATGCGGCTAACCAAGCGCACCTGCAACCTCGCACCTACGGCTCCCCATCTGTAGGTGCGGAAAACACCAGCAGCCATAAAAACCAGCAGAATCAACCATCTCCCAAAACCCCATAATTTATCCGATAACCACTCGAAACTCACTTGAGGCCCTCGAGACCTCAACCAACCATACCAACAAGTCACATATAAACATACAAACTTAGTCACACCTTCGAATCACTCAAAACAACATCAAAACACCAAATTACCCTCGGATTCAAGCCTAAGAACTTCTAAACTTCCGAATTCCGCAAACGACGCCGAAACCTACCAAACCATGTCCAAATGACCTCAAATTTTACCCACACGGCAAAAATGATACTAAAACTTACTCCAACTTCCGGAAATTCATTCCGATCCCGATATTAAATTTTCCATTACTGACCAAAATCGCCAAAATTCGAACTTTCGCCAATTCAAGTCTAATTCTATTACGAACCTCCAAATTACAGTCCGGACACGCTCCTAAGTCCAAAATCGCCTAATGGAGCTAACAGAATCATAAAACTTCAAATCCGATATCGTTTACACATAAGTCAACATTCGGTTGACTTTTCCAAGTTAAGCTTATCCCAAAGAGACTAAGTGTCTCAATTTACTCCAAAACGGTTCCGAACCCAAACCATCTAACCCAGTATAATACGATATAGATGAATCACATAAAAAGAAGCTGAAATGGGGGAAACGGGGCTATAATTATCAAAACGACCCGTTGGGTCGTTACACAAGTAAACAATGGTGTGTATCAATACTCAACAATATCAAGATCCATCCTCTTAACCGCTAAGAGTGATTAACTACGTATATTCTTGTGCAAGTGTTCTAACATAGTTCATGCCAGCTAGTAAGAGAAAATGGACAACACGTAAAATGTTATCCCACAATTTTCCACAAGATAAAACTCACACAGGTAAGTGCACCACTACACAATATCAACAACAAGAATGCCCCCAAACCATCACAAGTCATCACAAATCAATCCCTGACATAGCCCACCTTATCTCTCCACGTGCACAACAATAAATTAAATGTCTGTATTGTCTCGCCACACGTGCATAATAATGTTCCCACCTTGTCTCACCATATGCGCAACCCACATATATATGGCCCGCCTTATCAAGCCGCATGTGCAAATATCAATATTAACAATAGCACGCCAGAAACCTCGTTCAACCCAATAACACCCGCACAACAGAAACCTCGTGCATCACAACAAATAGTACGACAATAATAATGACAATAATACTGGAGTACGAAAAATAAATCAACTCAAAAATTCCAGAATTCAAAGAAACGCAAGAACTAGTTCACAAGGAATAGCCACAATAGAGAATAATGATCATAATAAGAATATCTCAACAAGGGAGAATTAATATGTAACAACGAACCCATAAAGTACAGTTCAACAACAAGGGAGATGACGAGTCAATAATTCCAATAAGGATAAGTCAACAAAGATATAGGATACCTAAACTTCTTTTAAGGTTAAGCAATTACGAAAGAAATACAACAAATTCAATTAAGGATAGACAAGAAGATAATCACAACCTCAATTAAGGATGAACAATTATAGAAGAGATATTATACTTTCAATTAAGGAGAAGCGATTAGGGGGGAGATATCATGGCAATGGAAGAGGTAACAACTTCAGATAAGTAATATAAGAGTCAAATAGGCAATAATAGTGGATCATGAAGCAATTAATTCTAATTAAAGCATGTAGAGGTGAAATTAGTAACTAGAAACTTAATCATAACAAAACAACTTCATACTCAGTGAATACAAGGACCTAAGAACCCTAAAAGGCCAACTTTCCACAAATAAGCCTGATCACGTGCTCGTCACCTCGCGTACACAGACATCACATGATATAATTAGCATAGAAGACTCAAATCCTAAGAGGTAGTTCTCCCACACGAAGTTAGGCAAGATACTTACCTCAAAGCAGACATACTGATACTCTAAAATGAACTTCTCGGGTGAAATGACCTCCAGACGGCTCAAATCTAGCCAAAATAACTTCAAAGCAATAAATAAAACTCATAAGAGACTATTCCGGATCATAAAGCCTCAATCTTTATCAAAATATAAAAATCAACCCAAAAGTCGACCCCGAGACGCGCACCTCGAAACCCGGCAAATTTTCCAAAAATTAGAACATCCATTCCGATGCCAATTCGTCCCTCAAATCATCATTTTACATTTTGAAAGTTTTCTTCAAAAATCCCCGTTTGTCTCAACTCAAAACACTAATTTAATGGTAAAAATAAAGATGGAAACATGGAATATGATAAATTCTAGGTGAAGAACACTTACCCCAATGATTGGCTTGAAAAACCCATGAGAAATGTCTAAAAAACCTAGGTGTAGAACTCAAAATACGAAGAAAATGGCCAAACCCTCGACTTATATGATTCTGCCCAGGACTTCCGCATTTGCGGACAAGGAAGCGCATATGCGCTCTCGCGTTTGCGAGAAAAAGTTTGCATCTGCGAACACAACTTACAAAGACAGACTCCGCACCTTCGGACAATATAGCCACACCCGCGACACTACAGAAGCGTCATAAGGAGCGCAGAAGTGAGACGCTTCACAAATGCGATCGCTGGGCCGCAAAAGCGGCCTTCGCACCTGCGTGGCTGCCTTCGCAGAAGCGATACAACAGGACTTGCACCAAAATCGCAGAAGCGACAAATAACCTCACAGAAGCGGCTCCGCATCTGCGATCAAACCTCCGCGGATGCGGATACGCCAGAACATTGCCCAACACCAGCATTAGCCAAAATGTTCCAATTGATCCGAAACTCACCCGAGCCCCTCGGGGCCTCAACCAAATATACCAACACATCCTAAAACATGATACGACCTTAGTCAAGGCCTCAAATCGCATCAAACAACGTCGAAAATATGAATTGAACTATGAATCGAACTTATGGACTTTCAAATCTTCCAACTTCTAAAACTCGAATCCTACAAATCAACCCGGAATGACGTCAAATTTCGTAGTCAAGTCCCAAATGACATAACGGAGTTGTTCCAACTCTTAGAATCACATTTCGAACCTAATATCACCAAAGTCAACTATTGGTCAAACTTCTCCACCTTTCAAACTTCAACTTTTCCAACTTTCGCTGAAATGCTTCAAATTACCCTGCGGACCTCCAAATCCAAATCTGGACGCACGCCTAAGTACAAAATCACCATATGAAGCTGTTGAAATCATCCAAAACCCATTCTGGAGTCGTTTACACAAAAGTCAAACTCCGATCAACTCTTACCGCTTAAGCTTCCAAAACTATAATCCTTCTTCTGATTTGACTCTGAATCATCCGGTAACTGAACTCGACCACGCACGCAAGTCAGTACACATAATACGAAGTTGCTCAAGACCTTATGACGTCGAACGAGACTTAAATTCTCAAAACCACCGGCCGGTTCGTTACATCCTCCCCCTCTTAAACAAATGTTCGTCCTCAAACGTGCCAAGGATCGCCTCAAAGTCATCAAATCACTGAATGCACACAACAATCATACACCTGCAGGTGACCCCGCGCCACCCCGATCACATAATCCTGACGACACCACCTCAACTGTAATTTATCCCTTCCACCAACACCAATAAGCCTTAGAGTCAAAATTTCCACCATTTTCTCGTCTCTAAAAGACCCGATTCCCACATTCACACCCAATATTTGCCTCAACCATCTGCAACCACTTATGCCTACACCTATAAGGTACAACCACACCACGTGACACTTCACACATAGGCCCATAATAACATTCCTGATCACAATAGCTGCCCGTAATCAAACCCAGCCCCGACAATTAGCCTCATATTCATTAGAACCTTGTTTCAAACCTCCACAACGGTGACAATGATGCAAGAAATACGAAGACCTCATAACTATACACCCGGATCAGCAAGTCACATTTAACGCCACCGGGCACACACCCCGTAAGCAAAACTCAAATAAGCACAAGACGAAAATGACTTAATACGTAAGGAAAAACACATAAGAGAAATATCAAACAAGCCTGACAGGCACAGCTCTCAATCAGTGCCATACTACGAATCAATTTACAAGGAAAACTCAAAGTATATGAACAAATCACAAGGATCTCATCCTGCTATAACTTCCACCGTGGCATGCAACCCGGCTCAAACATAGCAAATCACATGAACTTATTTTAAGGTTAAGCAATTACGAAAGAAATACAACAAATTCAATTACATATAGGCAGCGGGAAGATAATCATAATCTCAATTAAGGATGAACAATTACATAAGAGATAATTATACTTTCAATTAAGGAGAAGCGGTGGGAGGGGGGATAGCATGGCAATAGAAGACGTAGCAACTTTTGATAAGTCATATAAGAGTCAGATAGGCAATAATAGTGGATCATGAAGCAATTAATTCCAATTAAAGCAGGTAGAAGTGAAACTAGTAACTAAGAACTTAATCATAACAAAAACAACTTCATACTCAGTGAATACAAGGACCTAAGAACCCTAAAAGTCCAACTTTCCACAAATAAGCCCTAGCACATACTCGTCCCCTCGCGTTCACGGACATCACATGATACAATTAGCATAGAAGACTCAAATCCTAAGGGTAGTTCCCCCACACAAAGTTAGGCAAGATATATACCTCAAAGCAGACAGACCGATACTCTAAAATGAACTTCTTGGGTGAAATGATCTCCGGATGGCTCAAATATAGTCAAAATAAATTCAAAGCATAAATAAAAGCTCATAAGAGACTATTCTGGATCAAAAAGCCTTAATCTTTATCAAATCTAAAAATCAACCCAAAAGTCGGCCCTCGGGCCTGCTCTTCGGAACCCGACAAATTTCACAAAAATCCAAACACCCATTCCGATACGAGTTCAACCATACTTAAATTATTAAATTTCGATACCAATTCCTCCCTCAAATAATCATTTTACATTTTGAAAGTTTTCTTCAAAAATCCTCATTTTGCTCAACTTAAAACACTAATTTAATGATAGAAATAAAAATGGAAACATGCAACATAATAAATTCTAGGTGAAGAACACTTACCCCAATGATTGGCTTGGAAAACCCACGAAAAATCTCTAAAAACTGAGGTGTAGAACTCAAAATATGAAGAGAATGGCAAAACCCTCGACTTACATGATTCTGCCCAGGACTTCTGCATTTGCGGACAAGGAAAGCGCATATGCTCTCTCGCACTAGCGAGAAATTTTTTGCATCTGCGATACAACTTACAAATAGAGGCTCCACACTTGCGTATAATAAAGCCGCACCCACGACACTGCAGAACCACCACAAGGAGCGCAGAAGCGAGACGCTTCGTAGATGCGATCGCTGGACCGCAAAAGTGGCCTTCGCTTCTGCGTGGCTGCCTCCTCAAAAGCGATACAACAGGACTTGCACCAACGTCGCAGAAGAGACCAAGAACCTCGCAGAAGCGGCTCCGCATCTGCGATCAAACCTCTGCAGATGCTGATACACTAGAACACTGCCCAACACCAACTTTTGTCAAAATGTTCCAATTGATCTGAAACTCCTCCGAAACTCATCCGATCCCTTAAGGACTGTTGATACTCAATTTTTCCCATATATTATTTTCATAATACATATATATTTTCAAATAATGCATGAGTATCAACTAGCATTTTTTTCATGATTTTCTGTAATTTTAAAAGATTTTCAATTAATTTATTCCATCATTTTATTATCTAAATGATTAATATTTACATTACAAATAATTTTATAATAATTTTTGTCACGACCCAAATTCCCAACCTTAGTGATCTGATGGCGCCTAACACCACACTTGCTAGGCAAACCAATATTAGAAGTCGATTAACTAATTTTCCTTAATAATTTAATTTAAATGAACTTCATCAAATTAATTAACAACAACCACAAAATAAAATAATAAAACTGACCAACTAAATAAAACGAAACACGATAATATTTATAATAACAACTGTAGAACTACCCCAGGGTCTGGTGTCACAATCCACAAACAACTAAAGAATACTACAGATAATGTCTGAAAGAAATAGTATAACTGTTCTGAATGATATAAAACAATGTATGTAAATATCGGAGAAGACTCTCGGATATCTGTGAACGTCGGCAGATGTGCCTCGTGTCTCCAAACGAAATCGGGTAGTCGTCCTAGAATCCTCTACTGCTGAATGGTACCTAGATTTGTGCAAAAAGTGCACAGAGTGTAGTATCAGTACAACCGACCCCATGTACTGAGTAAGTGCCGAGCCTAACCTCGGCAAAGTAGTGACGAGGCTAAATCGGGCTTCAACAATATAATCTTTAACAACGATAAATAATTAGCAAGAAAGAAATCTAAACAAATAGATAATTAAGTGTTGCAACCAAATAAAATAAAATAACTCAGCTATAACCAATTCTCAAACATCTCTTCAGAGTTCCAAACTTTAACTTTGAATCACAATAGTACTAAAATATTTAAAGAGTAGTAAAATAAACATTTTAGCTTTTCAAAACTTTGATTCTCTTTTTCTTGAAAAATCAGTAAAATATAAATGTAAATATCCTCCCTTATCACTGTCATATATTTATATTTTCCCTGTCCACCCTTATCGCAGATATATATTTATTTCTCTAGTCCACCCTTATCACGGTCATATATATTTATTTCTCCTGTCCGCCCTTATCACAGTCATATATATTTATTTCTCTTGTCCACCCTTATCACAATCATATATATTTATTTTCCCTGTCCACCCTTATCACAGTCATATATATTTATTTCCCCTGTCCACCCTTATCACAGTCATATATATATATATATATATATATATATATTCCAAACTTTCACGATTCAGGACAAGCCTTTCACAATACTTTTATTTCAACCATTATAAATAATAAATTGTATTTTCTCATGACTTCATCAATAACCTCTCAACCAAGAAACCAACAAGAATATCAAAATATATGCATTTATTCCATAAAACAATACCAAACCTCTCAGCCATATTTATATCACGAGGAAACCAATTCAAACAACCAATACTCTTTCTAAATAGTCACAACAATACTAACAAAAATTCAACAAGGCCAAATAGTCATAGAAACAATAATGCACATGTAACAGTTAAGACAATAATCAAATAAGTGGAGAACAGGAAAGGGGATCATATTTTAGCAAACACTTTGGGTGGTGCATAGATACTCGTCACCACACCTATACACCACGCCCATACAATTCACATAACAAACAAGTGGGGAGTCCTATTCCCTCAAGCTAAAGTTAGGCCAAACACTTACCTCAATTCCGCAGACCACTCACTGCTCAATTATTGCTTTTCCTTTTGAATTCACCTCTAACTTGCTCAAATCTAATCAAAATTAACTTAATATCATTAACTAATGCTAAAGGAACTAACTTTATTGAATAATATAATTTTTCTTAAGTTTTCTAAAAAAAAGAAAGTGAAAACTCGACCCCGGGCCCGCTTGGCCTAAACTCGGGGTTCGGACCAAATTACGTTTATCCATTCACCCACGAACCCAAATATACTATTAGTTTTAAAATCCGACCTTAATTCGATGTAAAAATTAGATTTTTACAAAATTCCCTAATTCTACCCAAACCCTCAATTTTTACCATGAAAATTCTTGGTTTTTGGCTTTAAAAGTGATGAAAAACAGTAAGGAATTGAAAGAACAAAGTTTAGAATTGATTACCTATGACTTGGGGATGATAATTGTTGAAGAAAATCGTTCTTAGGGCTGTAAACTTCGAAAATAAGGTGAAGAAGAAGGTCTGCTCGTTTTTGATATATTTTCTGCCAGCTATTCTGCCTCGTTTCTTGTTCCAAACGATCCCTAAACTCGATTTTTATGTGTCCAATAGATTTCTTGTGAAATTCTAGTCAAGTTAGGCTTTTGAATCACTCAATTTGACCTTATAATGAAGGAGATATGTAGGTTTTAATATTTGCAAATAGTGCAGATTTTTAATACGCTGTCAGGGACAATTTCGTCATTAACCTGAAAAATCTCGCAACCTTAGTAAAATGGCTATAAAATCCTCATACGATGTCCAAATTCGATGATTCTTTTTGCTACGGGTCCGTAATTATGATACGTATCTAATACTTCATTCAAAACATAAATCGAAGCTAATTTGTTCAATATGATATCATTTATGCTTGAAGAAACGACGTCGAAGCATAAGAAAGAACGAGCGCAACACAACACAAACCTATTTGAAACTCACCCGAGCCCTCAGGGCTCTAAACCAAACATGCACGCAAGTCTAAAAGTATCATACGGACTTTCACGTGTGATCAAATCATGAAACTAACATGTAAAACTATGAATTAAACCTCAAAACTCATCATTCTCATCAAGAACACTTAAAATTCATAATTTTTCAACCGAATGTCTGAATCACGTCAAACGAACTCCAATTTTCACCAAATTTAACAGCAAACCTTTAAATACTATAACGAATCTGTACCCGGCTCCGGAACCAAAATACGGGCCCGATACCAATGGTTTCAAACATTAATTCGTTTCTTTATTTCATTAATATTTCAGCAAAATAATTTCTTTCAATAATTGATTTCTAAGGCTTGGGACCTCGGAATTCATTTCCGGGCATACGTCTGAGTCCCATATTTTACTGCGGACCTTCCGGATCATCTGAACACATATCCGGGTTCGTTTACTCAAAATGTTGACCAATGTCACGACCCAAAATCGGTCCAGGTCGTGATGGCGCCTAACGGCGAGGTTAGGAAAGCCAAC
>ML299992.1:737-22481 GCA_005239495.1 Nicotiana undulata | reverse complement strand
CCCCCCCCCAGGCCTGTCTAATGTTGTGTGTTCGCATAGGCCAGAAACAGTCAATACACCAGATTTTTCAAGTACAAAAATCATCCCGTGGCCTATCCAAAACTCACCCGAGCCCTCGGGGCTCTAAACAAAATATGCACGCAAGTTTAAAAATATCGTACGGACTTGCTGTGCGATCAAATCATGAAACTAACATGTAAAACTATGAATTAAACCTCAAAACTAATCATCTTCATCAAGAACACTTAAAGTTCATAACTTTTAAACTGGATGTCCGAATTGCGTCAAACAAACTCCGTTTTCACCAAATTTCACAGTTACCATGGAAATATCATAACAAATCTGTATCGGGCTCCGAAACCAAAATACGAGCCCGATACCCATGATTTCAAACGTTATTTCTTTTCTTTATTTCATAAACATTTCAGCAAAACAATTTCTTTCAAAAATTGATTTCTAAGGCTTGGGACCTCGGAATTCATTTCCGGGCATACGCCCGAGTCCCATATTTTACTGCGGACCTCCGGGATCGTCGGAACACGGATCCGGGTCCGTTTACTCACAAATTTTGACCAAAGTCAACTTTCATCAACTTTCAACTCTATAATTTACTATTTCTCATATTTTCACATAAAAGCTTTTCGGTTNTGGCTAGCCTAGTTCCACGATAGGCGCCATCACGGCCTGTTAGGATTTGGGGTCGTGACAAGTTGGTATCAGAGCACTAGGTAACATAGGACTCAACGGTCATGAGCAGGTTTAGTAGAGTCTTGAGGATCGGTACGGAGACGTCTGTACTTATCTTTGAGAGGCTGCAGAACTTTTAGGAAACATCTCTATTTTCTTGAACTCTTTCGTGCCAATCTATTGATTCTTGAAATCTGAACTTACGTTGTATCATTCTCTCACAGATGGTGAGGACAAGAAATACCGATCAGGGTGACCAGGCACCAGCCAGACGCACAAGGGGTCGAGGCCATGGTAGAGGTAGGGGGCCAGCTCAGGCACCAGCCAGACCCACAAGGGGTCTCTCACGCAAAACATGACTTTTCCTAAGTTTTCTAAAAAAAAGTAAATACCCGACCCCGGGCCCGCTTGGTCTAAACTCGGGGTTCAGACCGAATTACGATTACCCGTTCACCCACGAACCCAAATATACTATTAGTTTTGAAATACGACCTTAATTCGATGTAAAAATTTGATTTTTACAATATTTCCTAATTCTACCCAAACTCTCAGTTTTTACCATGAAAATTCTTAATTTTTACTTTAAAGTGATGAAAAACAGTAAGGAATTGAAAGACCAAAGTTTAGAATTGATTACCTATGACTTGGGGATGATAATTGTTGAAGAAGATCGCTCTTAGGGTTGTAAACCTCGAAAATATGGTGAAGAAGAAGGTCTGCCCATTTTTAGAAGAGTCTTTATATTGCTGGGCAACAGACCTATGCGTTCGCACTACATGGGATGTGTTCGCATAGGGTAAGGGGGACTGTGCATTGCGATCGTGGGGCACCCAGTGCGTTCACATAAAACACTGGACTCCCCCCCCCCCCCCCCCCCCCCCAGGCCTGTCTAATGTTGTGTGTTCGCATAGGCCAGAAACAGTCAATACACCAGATTTTTCAAGTACAAAAATCATCCCGTGGCCTATCCAAAACTCACCCGAGCCCTCGGGGCTCTAAACAAAATATGCACGCAAGTTTAAAAATATCGTACGGACTTGCTGTGCGATCAAATCATGAAACTAACATGTAAAACTATGAATTAAACCTCAAAACTAATCATCTTCATCAAGAACACTTAAAGTTCATAACTTTTAAACTGGATGTCCGAATTGCGTCAAACAAACTCCGTTTTCACCAAATTTCACAGTTACCATGGAAATATCATAACAAATCTGTATCGGGCTCCGAAACCAAAATACGAGCCCGATACCCATGATTTCAAACGTTATTTCTTTTCTTTATTTCATAAACATTTCAGCAAAACAATTTCTTTCAAAAATTGATTTCTAAGGCTTGGGACCTCGGAATTCATTTCCGGGCATACGCCCGAGTCCCATATTTTACTGCGGACCTCCGGGATCGTCGGAACACGGATCCGGGTCCGTTTACTCACAAATTTTGACCAAAGTCAACTTTCATCAACTTTCAACTCTATAATTTACTATTTCTCATATTTTCACATAAAAGCTTTTCGGTTTTACGCCGGACTGCGCACGCAAATTGAGGTACTAAAATTTTGTCTTTTATGGCTATTACGCATGGAATGGAGTCTAGATTTATAAAATGACCCCTTGGGTCATCACAATCTCCACCTCTAAAACACATGTTCGTCCTCGAACGGATATAGAAAGTTACCTGAATTGGCAAATAAGTGTGGATATCTACTCTGCATGTTCGACTCAAACTCCCAAGTAGCTGCCTCAACAGGCTGGCCTCTCCACTTCACTTGAAATGAAGGATAGATCTTAGACCTCAACTGACGAACCTGCGGGTCTAAAATGGCTATCAGATCCTCCTCATAAGTCAAGTCTTTGTCCAATTGGACAGAGCTGAAATAAAACACGTGGGGCGGGTCACCATGATATTTCCGGAGCATAGACATATGGAACTCCGGATGAACTGAGGATAACCCTGGAGGCAACGCATGTCTATAAGCTACCTCCCCTACTCTATCAAGAATCTCGAACGACCCGATATACCTAGGGGTCAACTTACCCTTCTTACCAAATATCATAACACCATTCATGGACGACACACGAAGCAACACTCTCTCTCCAACCATGAATGGCACATCACGAACCTTTGATCGACATAACTCTTTTGCCTAGACTGATCTGCACGAAGTCCCTCCTGAATAATCTTGACCTTATCTAAGGCCTCCTGAACTAAGTTTGTACCCAACAACCGAGCCTCTCCCCGCTCAAACCATCCAACTGGCGATCTGCACCGCTTACCATATAATGCCTCATAAGGAGCCATCTGAATGCTCGACTGATAGATATTATTATAAGCAAACTCTGCCAACGGCAACAACTGATCACATGAACCTCCAAAGTCAATAACACAAGCGCGGAGCATGTCCTCCAATATCTGAATGGTACGCTCGGACTACCCGTCAGTCTGAGGGTGAAATGATGTACTCAGCTCTAATCGATTACCCAACTCACACTGAACTGCTCTCCAAAAGTGCGAAGTAAACTGTGTGCCCTGATCAGAAATGATAGACAGGGGAACACCATGAAGGCGAACTATCTCCCGAATATATAACTCAGCAAACCGCTCTAAAGTATAAGTACTTTCCACATAAATGAAATGTGTGATTTAGTCAGCCTATCCACAATAACCCAAACTGCGTCAAATTTCCTCTGAGTCCGTGGGAGTCCAACAACGAAGTCCATAGTGATACTCTCCCACTTCCACTCAGGAATCTCTATCTGCTGAAGCAAACCACCAAATTTCTGATGCTCGTACTTTACGTGCTGACAATTTAAGCCACGAGCCACATACGCCACAATGTCCTTTTTCATCCTTCTCCACCAATAATGCTGCCTCAAATCTTGGTACATTTTAGCTGCACCTGGGTGAATAGAATACTTAGAATTGTGAGCCTCCTCAAGGATCAACTCACGAAGGCCATCAACATTAGGCACACATAAGCTACCCTGCATCCTCAAAACACCATCATCTCCAACTGTAACCTTCTTGGCATCATCGTGCCGAACTGTGTACCTAAGGACCGCCAAATGTGGGTCATCATCCTGTCGCTCCTAAATACGGTCACTTAAAGAAGATCGGGCGAATGTACAAGCCAGAACACTGCTGGGCAAAATATCCAACCTCACGAACTGATTAGACAACGTCTGAGTGTCTGAATCCAACGGTCTCTTGCCAACTGGAATATATGTAAGACTGCCCATACTTACCACCTTTCTACTCAGTGCATCGGCCACCACATTGACCTCCCCTTGGTGATACAATATGGTGACATCATAATCCTTTAGCAACTCTAACCATCTTCGTTGCCTCAAATCTAGATCTTTCTGCTTGAATAGGTATTGGAGGTTGTGATGGTCAGTAAAAATTTCACACGTCACGCCATAAAGATAATGCCTCCAAAATTTTAATGCATGAACAATGGCTGCCAATTCCAAGTCATGAACATGGTAATTCTTCTCATGGACTTTCAACTGACAAGACGCATATGCAATCACTCTGCCATCCGGCATCAATACTGCTCCAAGTCCAACTCAGTAAGCGTCACAATACATCGTAAAAGAACTCGAATCTGATGGTAATACCAACACCGGTTCTGAAATCATGGCTATCTTGAGCTTCTGAAAGCTCGCCTCGCACTCAACTGACCATTTAAATGGGGCACATTTATGAGTCAATTTAGTCATTGGGGATGCTATAGACGAGAACCCCTCCGCAAAACGACAGTAATAACCTGCCAAACCCAAGAAACTCCTAATCTCCATAGATGTAGTGGGTCTAGGTCTAGGATAGTCCCTGACTGCCTCTATCTTCTTAGGATCAACCTGAATACCCTCAGCTGATACGATATGACCCAAAAAGACTATTGAATCTGGCCAGAACTCGCATTTTGAAAACTTGGCATATAACTGATTATCTCACAAAGTCTGGAGTTCTATACATAGATGCTGCTCATGCTCCTCCCGACCACGGGAGTATATAAGAATGTCATCAATGAACACGATCACGAAAGAGTCCAGATGGGGCTTGAAAGCCTGATTCATTAAGTCCATACAGGTTGTTGGAGCATTAGTCAACCCAAAAGACATAACCAAAAATTCATAATGCCCACACCTCGTCTGAAAGGCTGTCTTAGGAACATCTGACGCCCTAATCTTCAGCTGATGATAGCCCGACCTCAAATAAATTTTCGAAAATACTCTAGCACCCTGAAGTTGATCAAATAGGTCATTTATCCTCAGCAACGGATATTTATTCTTGATAGTAGCTTTATTCAGCTGCCGATAATATGTACACATTCTCATAGACCCATCTTTCTTCTTTACAAACAAAACCGGTGCACCCCAAGGAGAGACACTAGGTCTGATGAAACCCTTATCTAAAAAGTCTTGAAAATGTTCTTTCAATTCTTTCAATTCTGGTGGGGCCATCAGATATGGAGGAATGGAAATGGGATGAGTGCCCCGAGCCACATCAATACAGAAATCAATATCCCTATCGGGCGGCATACCCGGCAGGTTTGCAGGAAATACCTCAGGAAACTCATGCACGATAGGAACTCACTCTATAAGAGAAAACTCAGCATCGAAATCACGAATATGAGCCAAATAAGCCAAACACCCTTTCTCTACCATGCGGCAAGCCTTAGCATATGAAATTACCACGCTGGGAGAATGACCAGGAGTCCCTTTCCATTCTAATTGAGGCAACTCTGGTTAGGCTAAAGTAACTGTCTTGGCGTGACAGTCTAAAATGGCATAATAGGGTGACAACCAATCCATGCCCAATATAACATCCAAGTCAACCATGTCTAGAAGCAAAAGATCAACACTAGTTTTAAGACTTTCAATGACTACCATGCACGAACGATATACTCGATCTACCACAATAGCATCCCCCACCGGTGTAGACACATAAACAGGAACACTCAAGGGCTTACGGGGCACATTCAAATACGAGGCAAAATAGGATGAAACATACGAATAAGTAGACCCCGGATCAAACAAAATTGAAGCAGCTCTATCACAGACTGAGATGATACCTGTAATAACAGCGTCGGAGGATTCTGCCTCAGATCTAGATGGAAATGCATATAGTCGGGGCTGGGCCCCGCCACCCTAAACCACACCTCTGGGAGGACCTCCACCTCTAGCAAGCTGACCTCCACCTCTAGCCATCTGTCCTCCACCTCTAACATTCTGACCTCTACCACTAACTACATGACCCCTACCCCTTGCCGGCTGGGCAGGTGGTACTGGAACTGGTGCCGGAACTATGGCGCGAGAACCCTGCTGCTGAAAGTGATTACCTACATAATACGGACAAGCCCTCCGGATATGCCTATGTTCACCACACTCGAAGCACCCCTGTTGAATAGTATGACGACCTGGTTGAATCGGTTGGCCACGTGAAACACTCTGCAGAGGAGGTTCTCTAATAGGAGCTGAAGGAGAACTATTAACTTGGCTGAGCAGAAGGAGGTAGATAAGAACCACGACCCCCTGAAGTACCATGTGAAACCTGTAGTGCTGAATGGAATGGCCTGGAATAATGGCCTCTGTTAAATAAAGTCCCGCCTTCAAATGAGGAACCACTGAAAACAACGGAATGGCGAGGTCTCTTGTCATACCCCTGACCTCCCATCCCAATAACTAACTCAACCCTCCTAGCTGTATTAGGTGCATCCTGAAGAGAAATCTTGGAACCTGTTTCCTTGGCCATATGCAACCTGATGGGATGAGCAAGGTCATCAATAAACCGTCTGACCTTCTCACTCTCAGTGGGTAATATAAGAATAGCATGTCTAGCCAAATGCACAAAATGAGTCTCATACTGGGTTACAGTCATGCTGCCCTGCTGAAGTCGCTCAAATTGACGACGCTTATCCTCTCGAGTAGTAACATGCAAGAACTTCTCCAAAAAGAGATGAGAGAACTGATCCCAAGTCAGAGCAGGTGACCCAACTGACCTAGTCAACAAATAGTCTCTCCACCAATTATTGGCGGAACCAGTCATCTGAAAAGCCGCAAAATCGACCCCATTGGTCTCCAAAATACCCATATTGCGTAACACCTCATGACAATTATCCAAGTATTCCTGAGGGTCCTCTGAAGTAGCACCACTGAAATGGACAGGTAATAACTTAATGAACCTGTCAAGTCTCCATAAAGCATCGGTAGACATAGCTGCCCCAGTAACGGGCGGCACTGCTGCAACTGGCTGAATTACCTCAATGGGATTGGCTAATGGGGTTTGAACCTGATGAGTATTATGGACTGGGGTGTGGGAAGCAGGAGTTTGGACCCCTCCTCCAGCCTGAGATAGGGTTGCAGTAATAGGGAATGTGCATGTCTGGTCACACTCTCCATCAATCCCATGAAATGGACCAACGCATCCTGAAGAACTGGGGTAGCAATAAACCCCTCGGGAATATGAGTTGGTCCCTCTGGAACAGTCTGAGCTGGAACCCCCTCATAAATCTCAATCTGCGGTTCCGCGGTTGGGGCTGCTACCTGAGCAACGTGCTGAGTCTTGCCTCTGCTTCGGCCTCTGGCGTGGCCTCAGTCCCTAGTAGGATTTGCCGCTGCTGGAGGAACGGATTGCTGGTCAGCGGAAGATGAAGCACGTGTTCCCGCCATCTGCGATAGAGTAGAAGAATCTAGTCAGTATTTGGAATACAAGAATCGCACGATAGAGTAGAAATAAAATGGAGTTGCTTCCTAACTCAATAGCCTCCGAGAGATAAGTACAGACGTCTCTGTACCGATCCTTCGGACTCTACTAAGCTTGTTCATGAATTGTGAGACGTAAGCAACCTAGTGCTCTGATACCAACTTGTCACGACCAAAATTCCCAACCTTAGGGATTGTGATGGGGCCTAACACCAAACTTGCTAGGCAAGCCAATGTTAGAGTTCGACTAGATATTTTCCTTTGATTACCCATTTAAACATAATAAAATAAACTTAAGGTAAACTTAATCTAATGGTTTTCAGTGAATAATTCCAACTGTAAAATAATAAATAAATAAATAAACTGAGCCACGAACTAATTATATAAACAACTCTAAGACTACCCAGGGTCTGGTGTCACAATTCACGAACTACTAAAGAATACTACAAATACTGGGCTGAAAGAAATAGTATAATTGTTCTAAATATGTTAAAACAGCGTATATGAAATAGGAGAAGACTCTCGGGATCTGCGAACGCCGGCAGATATACCTCGTGTCTCCAAATGAATAGGTGGCTGCTCTACTAATCTCTACTGCTAGATAGTACCTGAATCTACACAAAAGAGTGCAGAGTGTAGTATCAGTACAACCGACCCCATGTACTGAGTAAGTGCCGAGTCTAACCTCAACGAAGTAGTGACGAGGCTACGGCGGGGCATTAACAATATAACCCGTGACAACATAAATAATAAAGCAAGAAAGAGATTCTAAACAAATAAACAAATATTACACAATAATGAAATAACTTAGTCGCCTTTTCCAGGCCTCACCTATAACCAATACGCAAGTAAATCTCCAAGTTTCCAATATTTACTTGAAAATAATCACATGTGCTAAATATAAGAAAATTGTAGAGTAAAACAAAAATTTCCAAATTATTTAAAGCTTAAAAATCAGTAATACATCATTATTCCCCATTTTCACTGTCTTGTTGCGGCGTGCAACCTGATCCCACCTATTCACAATATCACAAACAATGTACTCACCCGTATCACAACCAATTATCACACCAACACCTTATCACAACCCCCTTATCACATCAACTCCTTATCACACCAAATTTTGATTCAAAAATTTCAAACAGAAAACAGTATAGCCCATAAGCTTTAAACAATAACATCCCACAATAATATCAGCCCGAATATATGTAATCACCATAACACTGTCAAACCAACTTAGTCTTTACGTACCATGATAGGATTAAGAGAACAACCAACACTTTCAACATACTTACAACAACAAATGTAAATAATCGAAAAAAATCAACATGAATATATATATATATATATATATATATATATATTCCAAAAATAGTATCAAACTGCTCAACCTCTCTATAACACAAGGGGGCCAATTAAACACCCTATACTCCTCCAAAATAACCGCAATATTATTTAACAACAAAATAACAAGGCCAACTAATCATAGAAATAATAGTGAACATAGAACAATTAAGACAACATCAATTAAATTGGGAACGGGAAAAAAGGGATCATATTTATCAAGAAAATTGGGTGGTGCATAGATACTCGTCACCTTACCTATACACCACGCCCATGCATTTCACATAGCAAACAAGTGGAGATTCCTATTCCCTCAAGTCAAAGTTAGACCAAACACTTACCTCAATTTCGTAGGTCACTCACTGCTATATTACGGCTTTTCCTTTTGAATTCACCTCTAACTTGCTCGAATATAATCATAATTAACTCAATATCATCAATTTATGCTAAAGGAACTAACTTTATTGAAAAACATGACTTTTCCTAAGTTTTCTAAAAAAAAAAGTAAAAACCCAACCCCATGCCCCGTTGGTCTAAACTCGGGATTCGGACCAAATTATGATTATCCGTTTACCCACGAACCCAAATATACTATTAGTTTTGAAATCCGACCTTAATTCAATGTAAAAATTTGATTTTTACAAAATTCCCTAATTCTACCCAAACCCTCAATTTTTACCATGAAAATTCTTAGTTTTTGCTTTAAAGGTGATGAAAAATAGTACGGTATTGAAACAACAAAGATTAGAATTGATTACCTATGACTTAGGGATGATAATCATTGATAAAAATCGCTCTTAGGGTTGTAAACCTCGAAAATATGGTGAAGAAGAACGTCTGCCCATTTTTAGAAGAGTATTTATATTGCTGGGTAACAGACCTATGCGTTCGCACCACATGGGATGCGTTCGCATAGGGTAAGGGGGACTATGCATTGCGATTGTGGGGAACCCAGTGCGTTAGCCTAGAACACTTGGCTCCCCCCTCCCCCAGGCATGTCTAATGTTGTGTGTTCGCATAGGCCAACGTGTGTTCGCATAGAGTCAGCTCAGGTGACCTCCGCGTTCGCATACCTGGCTATACGTTCGCAAATAAAAAAAAGGGGACCTTTGATTTTACACTATGCGATCGCGGACCTACCTATGTGATCGCATAACATAAAAGACCTGGACACCAGAAACAGTCAATACACCAGATTTTTCAAGTGCAAAAATCACCTTGTGGCCTTTCCGAAACTGACCCGAGCCCTCGGGGCTCTAAACAAAAAATACACGCAAGTTTAAAAACATCATACGGGCTTTCTCGTGCGATCAAATCATGAAAATAACATGTAAAACTATTAATTAAACCTCAAAACTCATCATCTTCATCAAGAACACTTAAAGTTCATAACTTTTCAACCGGATGTCCGAATTGCGTCAAACGAACTCCGTTTTTCACCAAAATTCATAGTTAACCTTTAAATATCATAATGAATCTGTATCGGGCTCCGGAACTAAAATATGGGCCCAATACCCAAGATTTAAAACATAATTTCTTTTCTTTATTTCGTAAACATTTCAGCAAATTAATTTCTTTCAAAAATTGATTTCTAAGGCTTGGGACCTCATAATTCATTTCTGTGCATACGCGCGAGTCTCATATTTTACTGCGGACCTCCCGGGATCGTCGGAACATGGATCCAGGTCCGTTTACTAAAAAATATTGACCAAAGTCAACTTTTATCAAATTTTAACTCTAGAAATTACTATTTCTCTTATTTTCACATAAAAGCTTTCCGGTTTCACGCCTGGACTGTACACTTAAATCAAGGTATTAAAATTTTGTCTTTTTATGGCTATTAAGCATGGAACGGAGTCTAGATTTATAAAATGACCCCTTGGGTCATCACACAAGGGTAGGACTTTACAGACGTTCAATGATTCCGCTCTGTCGCTGGGCATATCAGGAATGGCTTTGAGGGTAACTTTTTGTTTTTTCGAGTTCTAGTACCTTACGCTCTCTTTCTTTCCCCCATGTTGTTTGTTTTTACTAACTTCTTTCTTCTGTTTTTTACCTATTCATCAGACTCTTATTTTTTAGATTGAGTGCGCCTGCCGAGAAGAGAAGAGGAGGGATATTTTCAAGAGGATGGAGTTGAAGTATCGTGAGTACCATGCCAAACACTATGAGATATGTCTTTTATTCGGCGTGGACGATAACTTCCACTCTCTCAGGGACGAGCTAAATCAGAAGGACGATGAACTCAAGGAGCGCTTAGAGTCAAGGAGGATGAGCTTGAAGTGAGCAAAGGGCTCGAGGCTGAGTATGCCGATCTTCAAGATCAAGTAGCATCTTTGCGGGCCGAACTTGAGCAGAGTTCGACTAGAGCCAACGACTTTAGTGATGATTTGATCGAAAAGACAGTGGAGTTGGGGAAGGACGAGGAAGCCAGGATGTCGTCTTTGGAGAGGGTGGCAGCGTTGGAAGAGGTCATCTGCGTCCTCCTGTCTGAACGGGCAAGTGAAGTGGAGGAGGCCACGCTCAGGGAGTCAAGGATTGATGAGTGCATTGGGGGGATTGAGGGAGAGGTTTTGAACTAAAATGATCAGGTCGTCACTCTTGAGGCCGAAAGGGCGCAACTATTGGCTCAGCCGACTTCCTCTCACACTTTCGCTTATCTCGATATTTCACGAATTTGTACGAGAAGTGAATCCATGTAGAGGCCCAGCTAGACATATCCAGGGACTTGATGACGGTAGGGAGAGTTACTAAGGTTGATTTTGAGGGTGCTCGTGCCAAGGCGCGCACGGCTCAAGTTGCCTGTGGTTACGATCCCGCAATGCCACATACAGGCAATGGTGAAGATGAACTGGACGGGATCGAGCAAGGTGCTTGGTACGATGATGAGTACTCGACCGGCGAGGATGATAGCGGGGGACGATGCTGCTGAGTAATGCTTTTTGTAATCATTATTTTTACTTTTGTGGGTGTTTGTTCGGCTCTTGTAAGATACCTTTTTGATTTGGAATGCTATTTTTGCTGCTTGTTTTCGAGTATTCTATTTTTTCCTTGAATATTTTCCTCAATTTATTGCCTTGACTAAAAGAACTTTGTTGGTAGGTCTTAGCTCGAACATGGTCGAGTGTGTCTTTGATTAATTCGAGCGAAGTCAAACGTCTCCATAATTAACTCGAACGAGGTTAACTGTGAATCAAATTCGAGCTAGGTCGAATGTAAATTGAATTCAAGTGAGGTCAATATTACTCTTAATTAGTTCGAATGAGGTCGAATGTGAGTTGATTCGAGTGGGGTCGAATGTTACTCTTAATTAATTCGAATGCGGTCGAATGTGAGTTGATTCGAGCGAGGTCAAATATCACTCTTAATTAATTCGAACGAGGTCGAATATGAGTTTAATTCGAGCGAGGTCGAATGCCACTCTTAATTAATTTGAACGAGGTCGAACGTGAGCTGAATCTGAGCGAGGTTGAATATCACTCTTAATTAATTCGAACGAGGCCAAATGTGAGTTGAATTCGAGCGAGGTCAAATTTCACTCTTAATTAATTCGAATGAGGTCGAATGTGAGATGAATTCGAGCGAGGTCGAATGTTACTCTTAATTAATTTGATCGAGGTCCAATGTGAGTTGAATTCGAGTGAGGTCGAATATCACTCTTGATTGATTCGAATGAGGTCAAATGTGAGTTGAATTCGAGCGTGGTAAAATGTCACTCTTAATTAATTCGAACGAGATCGAATGTAAGCTGAATTTGAGCGAGGTCGAATGCCCATCTTAATTAATTCAAACGAGCTTGAATGTGAGTTGAATTCGAGCAAGGTCGAATGTCACTCTTGATTGATTCAAACGAGGTCGAATGTGAGTGTCTTAATTGGTGCAGTGTTAAACATGGTGGATACATAGGCGAACATCATGTACTAGTATGCTTTGCTTACATATATATATTGGAGAAGTTTACATGTTTTTCGGGATGGTATTCTAGTCCCACTCTTTCTAGTCCCTTCATTGGTCGACCTGGATAAGTATTCGAGGGGTCGAGCAATGAACTGGCTAACTTGTGCTCTTGCCTGCTCGTGCTTAACTTCGAAATTTCCTCTTTGTCACCTCGTTAAAAACCTCCCCAAGAAAACTCGATTGGGACAAAACTCGGGTGAGGGAAAAAGAGTACGGCTCGGAGAACATCTTTCCTTAGAAGTTGAAGTACTTGAGGTGGGCGATGTTCAGTTGTTTAGTAGTAGTTTTCATACCATCGTTTACAGTTGAAACGAGCCTTTGCTTGCTTTCGCCGTAATTTTGTATGGTCCGTCCGAGTTAGTTCCTAACTTACCTTCCCGTGGATACTTGCTTGCCTGTGTTTTTGATTTGAGTACGTAGTCCGCGACTTTGACCAGTCTGACCTTGGCTTTTTTGTTGTAGTATCTCTCTGACTATTTTTTCTGGGCGACCATCCTTATGTAAGCCATGTCTCTTCGTTATTCGTCCTCATCGAGGTCTTGCCTCTTGTTTTCGTTGTTCCTCAGCCCGCTCTCGTGTGAGTATCTTAGACTTGGTTCTCCAACCTCGACGGGTATTACTGCATTAGTCCCATAGACTAGTGAGTAAGGTCTTTCTCATGTGCTTGTTTTTGGCATTGTGTGATATGCCCATAGCACTTCCGCAGTAATTCCGTCCACAGTCCCTTGGTGTTCTCGAGATTTTTCTTCATGATATTCAATATTGATTTGTTGGAGGATTCTACATGCCCATTTCCCGCGGGATGATATGGCGTGGAGAGTATTCTTTTGATGTGCCATTTCTCGAAGAAGTCGGCGATCATTTTTTCAGTGAACTAAGGCCTGTTGTCACAACCGATTTTTTTGGGGAGGCCGAAGCGGCACATGATATTCCTCCATATGAAAGCGATCACTTCTTGCTCGTGTATTTGGGCGAATGCACCCTCTCCCACCCACTTAGAAAAATAGTTGGTTAAAACTAAGATAAGTCATACATTACCTCGTCCTGCTAGGAGTAGCCTGATGATGTCCATCCCCCATTTGATGAAAAGCCAAGGCGAGGTGACTGGGTGGAGGTGCTCGCCCGCTTGGTGGATCATGGGGGTGTATCTTTGGCACTGTTCGCATTTTTTTACGAAGTCGCTGGCCTTATTTTTCATTGTGGGATAGTAGTAGCCTGCTCATATGAGGCATCCGACTAGAGCCCGATTGACGGTTTGAGCTCCACAGTGACCTACGTGGACTTCTTCTAGAACGCGTCGTGTCTGGTTTGGGCCTAATAATTTCACTATGGGGCCGCCATATGTTCTTTTGTAAAGGTCGTTGGTTACGATGTTTTACCTGGTGATACGCTCAAATTACACTTTAAAATAGTGTAAAGCGGTCGAAATCAAATATAATAACCCAACGAGGTTGAGGTCGAATCCCACAGGGAATAGGTGTGAAAATGTTACTTTGATAGTGTGATTCTTAACTCAAATCATAATTCCATTCCATTAGTAAACGGGAATATGGGGGTTGGTTGTGTGGTAATCTAATAGAAGTAGTAGCAATGAGAATTAATTAAAACTGTAATTAATATGATTTAGTGAACCAAGTTTGTGTTCCCTTTTTAATGACGTGTAATGCAAATGGGTATTAATATGATATATTTTTAATGGGAAGTTCTTGATATGCAATTGATTTCTATATGGCTACCCAATATTTTCCAATAATAGAGTAGTATTTCCTCTTTATAATTTTTTCAAATATAAAAGAGTTGCAATGAAGTTATAATGCTTCCAAAAAGGAGAGAATATTCTAATAGGGGAATGTTCTTCAAAGACTAGACAAGAATGACCCACAAAATCCAAGTAAATCCTTTTATAGTGGGCCAAAGGTCGGGTAGAACACAGACAAAAATGCCCCTGCAGACAGGTTATGCGACCGCATTCCTGTCGCATAACAGGAATGCGGTTCGCATCCTTCATGTTCTCATCGCATATCTAAACCCTAGTTTCCTGGTCGTCACTGCATTGTTGATTTGCGGTTCGCATTGTTGATGTGCGACCGCAGATTGACATCGCATTCTTGGGGCCCACCAGGGATTCTGCGGTTAAGTATGCGGCTCGCATGTGAGTTATGCAGTCGCATAATCGACCGCATTTTAGCTCTTGAAACTGGCCTATCTTTTCTGTTGCGATCTGTGATCCCTGGGCGCATTATGTGTTCCGCATTTAAGTTATGCGACGCTCTCTTGTCTGATATGCGATCGCATAGTGTTATTTCCCTCACTTTTTAGCTTCTTTGCTTTCTTTTCATGGTCTTGAGTATTTACATCTCATGCACTGCAAAACGTCAAAATTCTATAAGTGTAAAGGGTAAATGCTCTTGAAACAAACTATAATTTAAGCAATTTGGTGTTAAATGTGCCGAAATTCTCCGGCACATCAACACCCCCAACTTAAACTCTTGCTTGTCCTCAAGCAACTAAAATGACTCTATCCTAACCTAGACTTAAACTACAAGACTGGAGCAATTATGGCCAAGGACAATGTTAAGTGCCAGTACTACAAGCATGCATTTCATCCATTTACCCGTCATGAACAGTTACTACTATTTATATGGAGACTACTCAACTTTTGAACTTTGAGCCTCGAACAATTTGACTAAATGTTACTCTCAGCTGAGTGCACATGCACCCGACTTCAAGAACTCAACTATTGTTACACCTCACATTTCATGTGCCCTTACCAAAAAGAAAGAAGGTCCCAAATTGCAATATTTAAAAAGACAATACAAGGGACATATTTACCAAGACACTCACACTCACAAAAAATTTCAAGTGTTACAACACATCATACCATAGGCTTGCCCTTATTTTAATTCGTTACTACTTTAAGAACATTCGGTTGGAGATCCCCTATGGACTTTTCTGGCTTGTAATGCAGGCTTAGGGTAGGGTTGGATAATAATTTGGGTACAAGTGACTACACCATACGTGAACACTACTCACATCATCCTCTTTCAGTGCCCCCTTGCGTTTATATATAGCCTCATCGGCATTTATTTACCAACGTAGAACTACCTCACTAAATTTCTTCCAAGCTTCCATATTTATTTACATACATAGCTATCTCTTTTATTTTTTATTTTTTATTTTTTATTTTATTTATTTTGGAGCTTGAATAATTTTCAGATGAATCTTTTGAGGTATATGCTCTACACTCGATATACAACCTTTTCAATCTCCAATTCTCTCACCAAACCCCCAACTTAGGATTTTTGCCTCATTCTCAATATTCAAGGAGGGACGGGTTCAAAAGATGGAATTAGTCGTTCGAAACGGGAAAGGCTCGTAAAGGTGTCCAACAAAAAGGCTAAAGGCTCAAATGGGCAACTAGTGATATTCATGCAAACATTTGGTAGCTTGAAAGGTTCACTGGGTTTCTCAATATCACAAAGAATGCCTAAGGTCATTTCTCCAACTCAATGTACTTATTATTAGCACCGAAAAACCAACTGGGCAAGTTCTAGTTGACAAAAGTAAACACAAGAATTATTGATACAAACATCTAACACACATGGCACATGATTGTTCGGCTCAACATCGTTTTAGCTCAAGAGTCAAGGCTTGACAACTCGAAACCTTCATTATTTGCATGTATAATTCTAAGTACACATAGAGTCAACAGGCGAGCCTCAAGTACACAGAGTTGATTNTATATATATATATATATATAACTGCAAACAAGAGTTAACGGTAATGAAATACATTAGTACCACAAAAGGTATATGTACACCTGGCTTATTGACAACTTGGAGAAATCTCACACTAAAGAAACAATAATGAAAACATACATAACATAAAACAAAAATACAAGTACAATATCCTCCAAGTTGTCACAAAAAAAAAATACAACACCACCCCCAACAAAAAAGCATGCATTGTCCCCAATGCATAAGAAATGTAAAGACAGAGTGAGGGGCTACCTGGGGAGAACTAAGCGCTACGGGAGTCGGTGGTCTGCTGGGTAGTAGAGGTGCTGCCCTCATTTGCTGACTGCGGAACTGTGACCGAGGCAGCTTTGTCCACCAAGGAGCGCTGAATTGCAATTTGTAGCTGCTCCTGCTCTGCCGCCTCTGTAATTGTGGTGGCAGCAACGCCCTTTCCCTTCTCCTGAGGGCCCTGCTCCTCATCATCGGACCAAGAAGACCCCTCCTCTGACCCCTCACCCTCAGAAGCTGAAGAGTGATCAGACTCCTCTCCATAGGGTACATCAACTGGTGCAGGAGGAGGGGGAGGCGAAGGGACAATTGGGGTAGCCTGAGATGTCATAAGAGTAGAGAAATCAAGCCCTAGCCCAGGCCCGGAGGTGCCCTCTCCGTGCTCCCCTTCCTTGGGCAGAAGGGAAGAGAAATCAAACTCCAAATGCTGCAGCCGGTGGAGCTCCGTCTTCAAAGTGGACAAATCGGTCCGGACCTCTGGCAAGTATCTAACCTCACCTCTCTCCACCTTCTCGATGCGTGCCTCAAGTTCTTGGAGGCGACCCTCGAGAGCAGTCACTGAAGACTGAATAGGAGTAAGGGCCTTCCGGATCAAAGTGGGAAGCTCACTCACAAGCTTGTCGACCTTAGCATTGGTGTGCTGAGCTAGGCGACCAAGCTGAGAGAGAAAAGGCAGTGGGATAGCCGAGGGGGCACTGGCACTGGCACTGGCATCCGGCTGGGAGGAAGTAGTAGATGGCACTGCTGGAGAAGGCTGAGACTCTGAGGGCAGTGCGGAAGAATGAGGCTCTGAGGGCTCGTCCTCTGTAGGGATATGCATAGGGATGACTGGAGGTGCAGCTGCTGCTCTGGGCCTCGCATCACTGATACGAGTGATATTGATATCCTTGTCGGCCTTTGCTGTCTTGTCACAGGAAGGTAGAAGAGGGACCTCAGCATCTCGGCACAATGCAGTGATGAGGCAGGGGAAAGGAAATGAATTCTTCTTCTGCCAAGCTTGGACCCCAATCTGTTGAAAAATAATGTCAGCCACATCCACAGTGATCCCTGATATAATGCAAGCAACAAGAATGGCTTTCTCGATGCTTATATATGTTTCGTTCCTTGAGGGAATCAAGCGGGAGACGACAAAAGAAAGCCAGAATCTCCCTTTCCTCGTGAGATCTTCTTTGTAAATCTTGTGGTTAGGAGCGATCCAAGCCGGAGTCCCTCTAGCAATCACAGAGGCGACCCAAGTACGCTCTCCATCATGGTTGGTCATCTTGGCCTCATATTCTGTTGTACTCGGGCTCGGCGTTGGGAAATACTGAGCATGAATAGCGTCCCGGTGGCATGCTACTTCCACCCCCCTGACTAGAACTTGCTCACTGAAGATTTTGTTCCTCTTGTGATGGGAATTTCTAGAAGCAACGTAAGAGGCATAAAATTCCCGCACCAGTGTTTCGTTGTACTCTTCAAGGGGCTTGGTGAAACATTCCCATTTTCTAGTTTTTATATTGTCAAAAATATGGGGGTACCGCTCTTGCAGGCCCTTGAGACTGAGCCTTTTCTCAGGAAGGATCTTTCTTGTGCTCAGACCCTCCCGGTACAGTTGTCTAGACATAGGCAATGGAAAGCGTAGCTGATAGTCATCCCCCTATTTCCTCCGTACCTCGGCTTCCAAATTTACCTCCGGTTCAGTGGCCCCCTCATCAGACTGGGAGGAACTTTCAACTATGTTCTGTGGAGGTGTGTGTCTTGCACACTTGGATGGTTGTGCCTGCTTGCTTGTGGAGGTTCTCTTAGCAGCGGGTGAAACATGCTTGCGACCCATTGCTGAAACGAAAAAATACTTGTGAGTGGAAGGACGGACAACATAAACATAAAGGACGAAAAGGTGCACCAAAGTACTGAAAATTTCTCTTATGCGACGTGGCATGCGATCGCATTACCACAATGCGAATCGCAAACCTATCGCATGAGAACACACAGCTTAACCAAAAAGACTAATGCGATGGAATATGCGATCGCATAACAACCATGCGGTTCGCATATGCATCCAGAAGTGCATCGACAAAAAAAATGGACTCAATAATGCGATCGCATAATCCACCGCAAAAGTGAGCATGCGATCGCAAAAAGGTCTCACACTAGGAGCTGGGTTGGGGGAGGGCACTGTGCATGTATGCGACGCAGATGCGATCCGCATTTCGACTATGCGACCGCAAATACGCCGCATAAGTCTTCTTCTCTAATGAGTCTAGGGCTATAGTTGCGACGCAAATGCGGTCCGCATTTTAGAAATACGAACCGCAGATCGTTCAAGTGCGGATTCTTTTATGATCAACTCCCCAGTCTACCCTTCCCCCTCCCCTATAGGATTTCACTAAAAAAAACAAGGCGAAAAGCAGGGAAACCACAGCATATCCTAGAAACGAATACAACAACTCCATAGCATTTATGAAACTCAAACAAAAATTGGAGAAAAGAAAACAAAAATTGGAGCAAAGAGGTAAGAGACACATACCAGATGAACAGTTGGGCTTTGGAGAGGAAGAATGCGATGGAGTGTTGATGTCGTTACAACTGGGAAATTTTTCCTTTTTTCTTTGTTTTCCATTTTTTCCTCTTTTTTTTTTGTATTTTGTTGTTTTTGTTTAAGTGGGACGACGTGTGAGAGAGATGAGGGACTTACCTGGGAGCGAAATGCGGTGGGAGATGGATCGCATAATGAAGTATGCGATCGCATCTTCAGCATGCGGTGGTTCGAGTACAAGTACTCTGAGAGTGAAGATGCGGTGCACTATGTGATAGCATACATGTAATGCGGTTCGCATAGTGCACCTTGGCATCGCATATTGGCCATCAAATTTCCCAGACTTTCTATTGATGTTTGCGACTCGAATGCGAATCGCAGACAGAAAATGCGGTCGCATATGTGCCGCATACTGTCCAATTTCCTCGCTTCTTGGCTTTTATGTGCAATTGTCGACCATGTCTTTGCGATTGCTTGAACTATCTGCACTCACAATCATTAAATCGCTCCACGAGCCACATTTATGGGAAAACAAAAATAGAAAGATAATAGAAAATGTTACCACACATGGGTTGCCTCCCATGAAGCGCTTGATTTAACGTCGCAGCACGACGAAGTTGGTGTTCCTTTGGGTTCATTCATCAGTGGGACAAAGACCATCCTTCAGAGCTAATTTCTCGACCACATGCCTCTCACCATCGGTGCCCAAGTAATGTTTGATGCGTTGTCCATTCACCTTGAATGTACGAAGTCCGTCCTCTGTTGCTAGTTCCACAACACCAAAAGGAGAGACATTCACCACTTTGAACGGGATGGACCATTTGGATTTGAGTTTTCCCGGAAAGAGTTTGAGTTGGGAATTGAATAGTAACACCAAGTCACTAGTGTGGAACTCCCGTTTCAGGATTTTCTGGTCATGGACAACCTTCATCCTCTCTTTATACATAGCTGCGCTCTCATAAGCATGGAAGCGGAATTCCTCCATTTCATGGAGTTGATTTAGCCTCAGATTTGCAGCTTCATCCCAATTCAGGTTCAACTTCTTGAGTGCCCACATGGCTTTCTGTTCAAGCTCCAGGGGAAGATGACATGCTTTTCCGAACACTAGCCTGTATGGAGAGGTACCTATAGGAGTTTTGTATGTTGTCCGGTAGGCCCATAGTGCGTCATCCAGCTTCCTTGACCAGTCGGTCCGGTTTGCATTAACAGTTTTAGCTAGGATGTTCTTTATCTCCCTGTTGGAGACTTCGACTTGGCCAATCGACTGAGGATGATAAGGCGTCGCCACCTTGTGCTTTACACCATACTTTTCCAATAGGCCATTGAAAGCCTTGTTACAGAAATGGGAACCATCGTCACTGAGAATTGCTCTGGGGGTGCCGAACCATGTGAATATGTTTCTTTTCAAGAACGCGGTCACGCTGCTAGCTTCATTGTTTGTCAAGGCCACGACTTCAACCCATTTGGACACATAGTCCACAGCTACAAGAATTTATTTTATCCCACAAGAACTTACAAACGGCCCCATAAAATCGATGCCCCATAAATAAAAAATCTCAACCTCCAGTACAAAGTTCATCGGCATTTCATGTCTCTTGGAGATTGACCCTTGGCGTTGGCATTGGTCACAAGCTTTGACCATTTGATTTGCATCATGATAGAGAGTTGGCCAATAATATCCACATTCAAGTACTTTCGCCGCCGTCCGGTTCCCTCCATGGTGACCCCCCACCGGTGAGTCATGACATGCCTTTAGAATTGGCATCACTTCTTCTTCCGGAACACATCTTCTAATAATGTTGTCCGCACAGATGCGGAACAAAAATGGTTCCTCCCAATAGTATTGACGGCATTCCCTCAAAAATTTCTTCTTCTGATATGATTCCAAGCCATCTGGAATAAGCTCACTCACCAAATAATTTGCAATGTCAGCATACCAAGGAGCTGAAGAAGAGGATAATGCCAGAATATGCTCATCACGGAAAGCATCATCAATGTCTAAGTCATCTCGTGGGCGCCCGTTTTCTTCAATTCGAGAGAGATGGTCCGCAACTTGATTTTCAGTGCCCCTCAGGTCTTTGACCTCAAAGTCAAATTCTTGCAATAGAAGGACCCACCGGATGAACCTTGGCTTGACATCTTTCTTCTCCATAAGATAGCGAAGAGCAGCATGATCTGTGAAGACTACCACCTTGGATCCCAAAAGATAAGCCCGGAATTTCTCAAAAGCATAGACTATAGCAAGAAGCTTTTGCTCTGTCACTGTGTAGTTCATTTGGGCCTCGTTAAGAGTTTTGCTTACATAGTAGATGGGATGGAGAATTTTGTTGTGCCTTTGACCCAATACCGTTCCAATAGATACACCACTGGCGTCACACATAAGCTCGGATGGAAGGGACCAATCCGGTGTGACAATAATGGGGGCCGTGGTGAGATTTTCTTTAAGCTCCTCAAATGCTTTGAGGCATCCTTCATCGAACAAGAACTTGGCATCTTTTTCAAGGAGTTT